>CM056376.1:91759857-91797357 GCA_029718625.1 Synaphobranchus kaupii | reverse complement strand
AGCCAGGAGAAGAGAGGGAGGGAAATTAACCCATTAGAATTTCCCAGAGGACATGGAAAAATCCCAAATACACTTCTTGCACATTAACAGGAAAACAACATTCCTAATGAAAGGTGTGAGCCAGAGTGTAATTGTGAGTATGAGCGTAAGCATGAGTGTGTGTGTGTGTGTGTGTTTGCGTGTGCGTAAACTGACCCTATTTTCCCAGACTCTGTGTGTGTGAGGCGTGATCGTGCTGTCCGGAGCTCCCTGAGAAAGCCCAGATGCACAACAAGCACAATCTCCACCCTTCAGACGTCTCTCCCTCCGCCAGCCCTGAGGGAGGAGGGGGAATTAAAAGTTTCCCCTGGACTGTAGCAGCAGCCATCAGAGAGCCCCCCGACACACACACACACACACACACACACACACACACACACACACACACACACACACACACACACACACACACACACACACACACACACACACACACACACACACACACACACACACACACACACACACACACACACACACACACACACACACACACCCAGTCAGAGCTACAGAGGACCAGCATCTGGACAACAACATTCCCAGCCTCCTGAATGGAGTGAATAACAACCATGACAAGCCAGTTTTCCACTTTTGCACTGATCTCAGGCCAGCGGCTTCACCTCCACCACCGAGTTTTGGCTGGTAGCTTCATTTTTCTAATTGATCTCAGGCCAGTAGTTTTTCCTGGATCTTAGGTCTGTAGCTTGTGCCTCTGAAGACTATTTTAACATTTATCTTTGTGAGGAGAGAGAGAGAGAGAGAGAGAGAGAGAGCAGGCAAGCGCTTCCAGGTCTAAGTGATTACCCGTGAAGTAAGTTTGCAGCTTGCAGTGTCAGGAGTGTCACAAAGTTATGACAGGAGTGGAGAGTGTGTGGATTTAAACAAACGAGTTTAATCGGACCGCGTTCGGCCGTGTGTCAGCCTTGATTTATTGCCGAGGGAGTATTAATGCGCCGTGAGGTGAGAGGTCGCGAGAGGGAGAAAAAAAGGATTGTGGGAAGACAGAGGGGGACGTGGGTAAGAGAGCAAGAGTTTGAGAGGTAGAGAGAGAGAGAGAGAGAGAGAGAGAGAGAGAAGAAAGAGGGAGAAACAGAGAAGACAGTGGAAACAGAGAGCAGCAATTTCTTAGTAGCTGTGAGAAATACAAGGTAGTTCCAATAAAATATTACCCAAAATTTTTACAAATTGGCTCTGAGATAAAAAATCTTCAATAATGTTACTCAGTATTATTGTGTTTTTTATCTGTATATATGGCTTTGATTTCTGTTTTCATCTCAATAACCAATTTGAATTTGAGAGAGAGTGGGAGAGGGAGAGAGGGATTTTCCAACACAGGAAAGCTCTTGAAAGTGTGTATTTCTTTCTCTCTCTCTGCCACCCCACATCCTCATCTTCACTGACAGGAGAAAGAAGCTTGTGGTATGTGTGCGTGTGTGTGCGTGTGCGTGTGTGTGTGTGCACATGTGCGTGTGTGTGTAACGGGACTCCTCAGTAATGACTCCTGATGGAACTGACTCCTGCACTGAATAGGCCTGTATGCATTTCCCTCTCCTCTTCATCTCTGTAGCATAGAGAAGCTGTGTGTGTGTGTATGTGTGTGCGTCTGTGTGTGTGTCTGTCTGTGTTTGTGTGCATCTGTGTGTGTGTCTGTTTGTGTGCGTGCATGTGTGTGTGCGTGCGTGCGTGCGTGCATGTGTGCGTATGTGTGTGTGTGTGCGTATGTGTGCGCGTGTGTGATATCTAACTCTGGTCTCTCCTGTTCTCTCTGTGTGAGGGTCTGTTTTACAATGGCTCTGACAGGCGTATTGTTGCTGCTTGAGTCCCTGACCTGACAAGAGGAATCAGTCTCTTTAACCTGTCAGCTCAGCGGCCCCCACATCACCAGCAACACACTGCCCTTTGTGTGGAGCTGTCCTCACAAGGGAAAACTGTGACACACACACACAGGCTCACAAACATGCACACACACACACACAAGCAGGCACGCACACACACACACACACATACACAGGCGCACACACACGTGTACACACACACACACACACACAGGCGCACACACACATGTGCACGCACAGACACACGTGCGCATACACACACAGGCGCACACATACATACATGCACACAGACACATACACACACACGCATACACACACAGACACGTGAGCACACACACACATGCACACATGTGAACACATGCACGCACACAAACCCACACACACATATACACTGTACATGCACAAACACTTGGACATACGTATGGTCACAGTTGCACATAAGCCTGCTATCACCACAAAACTGAATTCACAGGGACAGCAAAGCTGCTCCCATTTCCTTTACATTACATAGAGTTGGATGAGAGTTTTCAACGTGTGATAAACAAAATATGTAAAACAATAGACATACAATGTCGGGACAACAACAATATGCCAATGTGTCAATCAGATATGAACATGTGATCAAAATGATTTTAATAAAATATAAATAAATATTTACACTGATATATGAGTGCTTGAAGACACACTCACAAATAAAGTACAAGCACACAAAAAGGCATAATGATCACAGACTCCCCCATCATATCCATACGCAAAAACACATAAAAACCCAGATGTCTTACACCCCCCAGCAAAGGCAAATACTGAGACGATAAGGGTGGAGATTTCCTCCATAGATTACAGAAATGTGGTGCTATGGAAGGGACACTCTCGCAGTGCCTGGATCAGGTGTACCGTGAGAACAGGTGGCAGGTGTTAATAGGACTGTCAGCACAGCAGACGTGGGCGGTGTAGCGTTCAATCAACCAGACATCCACCTGACATCGCCACGGCGACATGGTCACACTCATCAGTATCCCCGGGCCTTATTGGCTCTCCCTCCGAGATACCTCTCTTTCTTATTTTCATGACAAGACTGGAGTTTATTGCTGGACTTGGTTTTTCAAGCTATGCACATGTAAATGACTTGCTGTTGGATAATGGAAAAACAAAAATTAAAACGCCATCTCCATAAAATAATCTTCAGAGAATTAGTGTATCATTGTCCTTAGGGTTTTGTGTCTGAGCTTTCATGTTATAAAGGTGTATGTTTCAGACACGCCATGTCTATGCAAACAACAGCATTTTAAAGCATCCATTAAAAAAAAAGTTTGCGAAAGATCAACTGCCAATTTGAAGTTATTTTCACCACGTCTTGTTTTAATATTTGACTTTCCTTGTTTGCACAGTCTCCACCTCCTGTCTGTGACTCCCCACACATAAAAAAAAGAAAAGATAAAAAATGCCCTGAATGAAATATTAACCTATAGGGTTTAGCTGCAGAGACAAATGGCTCTGTTCTATCTGAGAAGCGTGTAAATATCAGCTTGGGTGTTTGGTGTGTCACCCTGACAGCTCCAGCTGAACCCTCCAATGGGTTCTCATTTCTGCACACAGGCCCCGCCCCCTTCGGATTTGACCCTGACGGACAGCAGAGCATCAATCACGCGCTGACGGGGCCTGGGTGTGACAGCACCGCATCTACGATGTCTCCATTTCGGCTCCTGTCTCGCTCCCTCTGTCTCGCACCCCGCCCCCCCCCCTCTCTCTCCCTTCCAGCCCTCTCTCTCTCTTCCAGCCCTCTCTCTCTCTCTCTTTCTCTCTCTCCATTTCAGGGACGGTGGGTTAGCTGAGCGCGGGAGCTGAGACGGAGCACACAGTTGACCCTGGGTCAGATGGAAAAACTGGGTGCTGCTGTTTGCTTGTGTGTGTGTGTGTGTGGATGGGGGTGTTGGTGTTATTCTACTCTTGTATTTGTGCTGCTGTGTGAGTGTGTGTCTGTGTGTGTTGCATGTGTGTGAGCAAAGCTATCTTTACTCTTCTTCTCTCCCTGACAGCAGGAGGACTGATGTGTTCTGGAAAAAAAAAAAGATTCTTCTCTTCTACCCCGGCCTGTCACTCAGTCACCTGTCTCTGACTAAGATGGATGTGCCTCTGCCTGCAAGAGGAATGAGAGAGAGAGAGGGAGAGAGAAGGAGAGAAAGGGAGAAAGGAGAGAGGGAGAGTGAGAAAAGAGAGAGAGTAGATGGAGAAAAAAGAGGGAAGAAATTAAGAACAGGAGAAAAGAGGGACACTGACAGCGAGAAAAGAGAGAGAGAGAGAGAGAGTCAGAGAGAGAAAGCTATGGAAGGAGGAGGGAGGCATTGATTGGAGCGCATGACCTGCCGTCACACACAGGCACCTGCAGTTTGCTGTGCTTTGATGGGATTGATTATGTCTGGAGGTGGAGAAAAAGAATCCCAAACGAGCATTGATAAGTAACTAAATGAATTGATTGATAGTCCGTATTAGAGCCGGAGCAGGCAGAGTGTGGCTGAGTGGCAGGGTGCATTAACTGGGACTCTACATTACAAGCCCACTGAAGAAACTGCAGCGGACACTAGTGTAGCCATATTATTACACCACAGGCCATATTATTACACTGCAGGTCATATTATTACACCACATAACATATTATTACACTGCAGACTGTATTATTACACTGCAGGTCATATTATTACACTGCAGGCCATATTATTACACCGCAGGCCATATTATTATACTGCAGGCCATATTATTACACCACAGGCCGTATTATTACACCACAGGCCGTATTATTACACCGCAGGCCATATTATTACACTGCATGCCGTATTATTACACTGCAGGCCATATTATTACACCGCAGGCCATATTATTACACTGCAGGCCATATTATTACACTGCAGGCCGTATTATTACACTGCAGGCCATATTATCACACCGCAGGCTGTTAAGGGAGGGTTCACAAAGTACAGAAAACAAGGGTGGAAATAATGTTGACACCTCTCTTTTTTGGAACTAAAAACTTTTTTTTTTTTTAAAAACATTTTCTCTGAGCAATTTTTAAATTTAACTAATTGTTTATGCTATTTATTTTATATAGCCTTTCCCCTTATCTTATCAAGGATGCCCCACCATCATAGAAGCTGTGAATGTATGGCCATGCCCCTTGAAAAGCTAAAAAAAACCTGAAGGGATTTTACCTGTAGTAAAATCCTTTATTTCACCATGTCACTATATACACTCACACATATAACAAGAAATATAAATATTAATTAAGAACATAAAGATAAAATATTTCTAAGATAAAAAGAATGAAAAATAAACAAAAAATACAAAAAGATTAAGCTTTTTTTGAGAGGTCAAAAAGGACCCTTGAGCCTTAATATTTAGTACAGGGCTTGTATATTTGATTGAAAGCCAGGTTCTAATAAAGTCTAATAAAGAGTTTTCAACAGGTGGTCCGTGATCGCTAAGCCACTGCCCCACCCTCCTCCTAGTCCGCAATCGCTATACAACCTTTCTTCAAATATAAATATACCCTTTTAAACTTATAATGGGCTCCCCCTGGATGCCTTTGAGCCTGGGTGGGGGTCCCTGGATCAGAAAAGGTTGAAAGGTCAAAAGTCATTATTACATCTGGTGTGAATGTATCTGAATATGTAAATTGAGATTCAGTGTATTTGGATTGTGAGTATTGAGTAAATATGGGGTGAGGGTGTACAGGTACAGGGATCTCTGTTCGTGTAGTTCAGAGGACCCCGGCAGTCAGGGAAGGATGGGTTTATAAAGAGGCTGTAAAGTGGGGAAAGTGAATGAAGTGTCTCAACAGCCACATGATTGAGCTGGGACTATTCAATTACTGTCCTGGTATCCCAGCTAATCCTATTGAAGATAATTCATCTTTACTTCTCCTCTCTCCCGCCCCCCTTTTCTCTCTCGGTCCGTTGGTCTATCGCTCGCTCTCTTAATCTATCTCCCTCCTCTCTCTGTTTCTATGTCCTCTGTCTCTCTTTCTTTATCTGTCACTCTCCTCTCCTCCCTCTCTCTATCTTTCTTTCCCCCTTCTATCTCTATCTCTCACTCTCACGCAGTTTGTTTCTCACCATTCTTAAATCTGGTCTGTGTTGCTTTGTGGTTTGTTCAATGTTTTTTTTTTTCCGTTTTGTCTTTTTGAGGTAATCAATGTCCTCCCCAACTGAGTGCTTTTTCTAACAGTGTTACGTTGAATAAAGAGCTTTTAAATGTCAAAGTCCCCCCCCCCCCCTCTCCTCCCTCTCCTCCCTCTCTCTCTCTCTCTCTCCTCTCTGGTGACAGATTTGTGTGCTGTGGTGTTTACTGAGTCGTTGGCAGGAATGGCTGAGTTATTGCTGTTGCACCCAGGCTCTGTGAGGAAGTTGAACTGTGCATAAAGGCTGAGCCCTCGTCATTTCTGAGTGGAGTCGTTCATCAATCCAAACGGCAGGCCCGGCTACTGGGGAAGCAACGAGGAGCAGAACACAGTCTATTTACACCATTACCTACTGCACAGACCACAGCGAATTACAAAAGACACTAAAGCAGGGGTTCACAACTCATTAGGGGCCCATATAGCTATTTGCCATCACAGGCAATTGCCTTGGCCCCCCTGCTGGCTAAAGGTGACGTTTAACATAACCCACATTATACCTATTAGATCAATCACTAAATTGGGTTGTAGCTACCTACACCTGTATCCTCAGATGATGAGCAAAAATCATTCATTTCAGCTGAAGGGAACTAATGTTTAAACTTGCCACAGAGCTGTAATAATATTCACCTGCTTGGCTACGTTCTATTCAAAATGTTTTTCCCCCGGACATGACGCAATAACAATAACATTTACAATGCATGTGCCAATTAGCCGGCTAGCTAAGAAGTAAGAAGAGCAGTTATCCCAGACCTGAAAAAAATAAAATATATAATAACTATTTTTTTAAAAACAATCAGACGTTGAACTTGAGGCAGAAAAAAACGTTAAGGTTACCTCACATTGCCATCACCTCAGCCAGAGAGCTGGAGGCATCTGCGTCCTAGCTAATTAGCTAACGTTAGCTACTACAGATCACAAACGATCTTAGCAACCAGTGCTGCCATAAGGTAAAAATAAGTATTTTTAAAATTACTTTCCTGATCTAGCTTTTGGTTGTCACTATGTTTATTAACTTGATTTTACAATAAAAATATGTGCAGCATAGTTTAGGTTTATACGAAGTACTTTGCAAATAGCGGTAAAATGTAACGTTAGGGTTTGACATTTAACGTTAACTTAGCTAACTGTTACCATTAACGTTAACGTTACCCCAATGAAATGGTACCCCGGCCACCATTTCGTGTTGTTTGGTTTGACTTTGCAACCACATCTCCGAAAAAAAAAGTAAAGTATTTTTTAAATGCTGTAAACAGATAATGTATTTGCTATAAACTCGTTTCGTATTAATGTTAATATTTAATTTCACTTTAAGTTCAACTGCCGTCTGTTTAAATTAGCGCGTGTGCAGCAAAGTTACCAAACGTTATTTTCTGAAGCCATTATGTTATCGTTTTGCCAGTCCCATGTGCTATTGTGCTTAGGTGTAATTCACTGAATGGCCTAAATAATCCTCTTGAGTTAACTTTACAATCTAAATCAAGCATGGTATGTGTAGTGAACTAACCCCAAGCTAGTTTGCTGGGTAACGTTAGATAGGAATTTAATTTTGCCAGTATGAAAAACAAGTAGGTTAGCTAGCGAGACACTTCGACTTTGACTTAAAATGATTCACTTAAACATGACAGTTGGCATGACAAATAGGCCTATATTAAACCATATTGATCTAATGACTGGTCGACCATCTATGCAACCATAATCATTTATCTGATCAGACCCTTTTGATAAATCTTGAGCTATAACTGCAGACTGCACATGTATCTTTGGTGAAAGTGTTTTACAGTGGTCTGACATACGAGTAAACCAGCATTGGTATTTACAGATGTTTACAATATTAAACCAGTAATAAATGGTAGGAACTAAAACCTGCATACATATTGGCACGTTTGTTGTAATTTTACATGTTCACAAAAGAATAAATTCATCATTGCATTTATTCAGTGTGGTATCAAGTGAAACGGCAATTTGAGTGTTGTTTTAATGAAAATACATTTCAGATCCCAGAGGATTCCTTTTTAATCAGTGAGTAAATGCATGTAAACGTGTAAATCTCTGCGCTTATCTTTCCCATCCCACAACACGCCTATTTGCCTCTTTCTTGTGAAGGACACACAATCTCCAGAACCACCCCGCCCCCTCTCTCTCTCTCTCTGCCGCTCTCTCAGCTGTTTAAATACTGGCCCCTGTATTTACGCTGTGATTGGGGAAATATTTACGCAGGCTTGTTCAAGCAGAAGGATATGAATGGGCATCATTTCAGCTTGTCAAATTAGCCACCGCTCGCTGCTTGCTAATGTCTCTGTAATTGGAGCGCTGGCAGCCGGAGCCGCCTGCCACTGTGTGGTCATGTGTCTGCTGCTTCTGCTGTTGTTGTTTTTTTTGAAGCCATGGCGTTATGTTGTACGCTTGCCGCGCGCTGTCTGTGTTGAGGCACGCTGCGCAGTGCGCTGCATGCCGTGCGATGTGTTTTGTGTTGCATGGTGACGGTCATGGTTCAGATGGCTCTGGACCATGAGATACAGGTGGCTCAGATGGCTCTGGACCATGAGATACCTAACGTATTCCTTTACTCGTTACTAATTGGTTGAAACTTACGTCACTCTTACGCGACAAGGCACCTGTACACTTTCTGCACCCCGTACAGTTTTTGTCGTTACAACACCTCGATACAATAAAAATAATTAGGAACCGTTCATGTAAGCTGTATGACCTCGCTGCGAGCTGATCATTTGACCGTGGTGTGTATCTTGTTAAAGACGGCTTCATGTACCCGTACGCTGCATATTTGGACACAAGAAGGGTGTGAGAGAGAACCAAACGTGGTCCTGTGATGTACCTCTGGGTCTGCGGGCCTGGACGGGGAACAAGACCTGCGATTTACGCTCAGTTTCCCGCCCCAGTACGTCCAGCTTCATTTCATTTCCTCTTTCCCTGCGCGCTGCATGAGAGAAAAGAGAGAGAGTTTAATGGGGGTTCGCCGAGAGTGCGATGAAAAAGAATTAGCGATCTCTAACTAGATTATAAAGACATTAGAGTTGGAGAAGCATGACCATACGCATTAACGGGCCTCTCCTCGGCTAAATCGGTTTGACTAACAGGATCAGGGCTTGACAGAACTGAACTGTACTTCCTGTTTGAACTGCTAGCAGGTGTCACAGCCACGACAGCATGGTAGATGGGAGCTTTGTTTCTCTGTATAGTCCTGATGGCGGTGACTGAGGATGTCAAACAGTCTACTGTGAGGTCACTTCCTGTTGGGAGGCTGAGAGCCAGCCTTTCTTTGCTTTTACTCCTCAACGTCCATTTTGAATTTCAGATATGCAAGGGGTCGACAGAGGGCCTCGTCCGAGTGAGAGGGTGAAGGACAGAAAAAGAGAGAGAGAGAAGGAGGAGGGGTGAAAGGAAAGCAAGCGAGCATGTATTGATCATCTGCTGAAGGAGATTGATAGAGCAATAAGGGGTTGGGGCAAAGAGAGAGAGAGGGAGAGAGAATGATTTGTGCTTTTGAAAGGACTGATAAATAGGCAAGTCAGATGGTGGACAGTGACCAGGCACAGCACATGACGGACGGCTCTGTCAGAGAGAGAGAGAGAGAGAGGGAGAGAGGGCGAGGGACAGAGAGCGAGAGAGAGAGCGATGATGGGGGAGTGAGAGATGGAGAGATTGGAGATTAGGAGGAGGAGGGACGAGACAGATAAGAGAAAGGAGGATGGGGTGGCTGAAAACCGCAGTGGTTGACTCATATTTATAAATGGTCAAAGAGTGGAGAAGGAGACTTATTAAAAAAAAGAAAAAGAGGGATGAATGAAGGACTGAATGAGTGTAGCGTGCAGCGATGTGACGGGGGGGGTGATGTATGCCTCCCTCTGGCATCTGAAAATTCAATAACAGCACTGAGGAATGGAGCTGAACAGACACGGGGAAGAGAGGCTGCTGTGCAGAGACCAGCCAGTTGGGGGCAGTAGTGAGAAACTCACATAGACGGCAAGCGACAAAAGAAAATTAAGAGCGAGATAATTGTATTAATGATTGTCATAATCACTCATTTTAATCTTTATCATCATAAAACAGTGGTGAGATCTATTTACTCTTTAATAATTCTCATTGACAAATTATTATTCTTATGGCTGCAAATGAGAGAGAACAATTAATACGATGTAGTTCATAGCATATATAGCAATTACTAGTTTATAGGCCCTATTGTGTAGTGCGTCAGAATGCAATCAATAAATCTATAGCCCACAAATAAAATCCAGAGTGGTTGATTGGATATCTGATGTGATGAAGATTTAACACACACATACACGCACACAGCCTCCTTACTCTCCCCTTCTGCTGGCTATAAATCCCACCTGCCCCAGTGAAAGACGGTGGCAAAGAGGGAGACCACACACATTATGCATGTCACGTTGATGCTGAGGCGGGTCCATGGGTTCGCACACGACCAATCAGAAGCCAGAACACTCCTCAGATTAGATCTATTGCACCTTCCCTGTTTTCACCTGGGCTGTGGTGTCTGTGAGCGTTGTGCTTATGTGGCTTTGTGTGATTGTTCTGTTTCTGTGTCTGTGAGGGAGAGTGAGTGTCTGTGAGCATTGTGCTTATGTGGCTTTGTGTGATCTGTTTCTGTGAGGGATGGATGGGTGGTTGTCTGTGAGAGTTGTATTTATGTGAGTTTGTGTGATTGCTCTGTGTCTGTTTCTGTGAGGGAGGGAGGGAGGGTGGGTGGGTGTCTGTGAGAGTTGTGTTTATGTGGCTTTGTGTGAGGGAGAGAGGGTGTCTGTAAAGGACAGGCAGAGTCCTGCTAGTGACTTCATTAGGGAATATGTACTGTGTGTCATTAGGCTGCCAGGGGTCACCTTTGGTGTCGCAGTCCCTCTGATGCATCGGCCCTGGGTCTCCAGCCATAAAATTCAATCAGCTGGAATGAAGATGTGAGAGAGAGAGAGAGCGAGAGAGGGAGGGGTGTGTATGTGTGTGTGTGCGGGTGAGTTTTATGTGTGTGTGCACGTGTGTATGTGTGCGCGTGTGTGTGTGTGTGTGTGTGTGTGCTTATACGTATGTGTGATACGTGTGTGTGCGTGCGTGCGCGTGTGTGTGCTTTTGTGTGTGTGTGTGTGTGTGTGTGTGTGTACAATGGGAGAGCTGGGGGAGGTTAGAGGAGCAGAGGACAGACAGGATCATTAAAGAGAAGGCTCCGCCGTGACACATGATGTATGGGGCTGGCAGCATTGATCTGCTCTCAGCAGGCGGGTGGGTGCCTGGCGGGGGAGGTGCCTGGCGGGGGAGATGTATGGGCGCGTGGGGCGGCGAGCAGGGCATCACTCAGGAGCAGCACTAATGGAGAGGCCAGGCCTGCCAGCCGCTGACAGATGAGCCTGTCCCGGGCTGCGCGGAGCAGCCTGGCCGTTATTGCACTCCTCTGCTAATGCCTGACCTCCTTCAATCTCCCAAAACACGTCCTTCAACTGGGGAGACCTGGGGGAGAGAGAAAGAAGGAGAGAGAGAGGAAGGGATGGAGAGAGGGATGGATAGAGGGAGAGAGAGAGGGATGGAGAGAGACAGAGAAAGGGAGGGAGAGAGACACAGGATGAGAGAGAGTAGTTTATGTTTTTTTGCCAACATGGACTTCATACTTGATGTGTTTTAATTCTTTATACATTATGTGAAATAAAAGAAGGAGAAAGCAGAACTCAAAATATAGTTGTGGGAAGTTATTGCATTTATTTACTTGACACTAACTCAAAAGACTGAGGAATTCCTCTAAGCCAGGTGATATATGTGCATATACAGTGCTGCTCGAAAGTTTGTGAACCCTTTAGGATTTTCTGTGTATCTGCATAAATTCGATCTAAAATGTGATCACATCTTCATCTAAGTCCTAAAACTTGATAAAGTGAACCCAGCTCAACAAAAAACACAAAAATATTATTATAAATATTATAATTTATTTATTGAGCAAAATTATCCAACATTAAATGCTTTGTTGGAAAAAGTATGTGAACCCTTGGATCATACGTATTTTTAAAGGGATAGTTCGGAATTTTGGACATAATGTCTTAATTACGACTTACCCATGATGTAGTTAATTGATGGAAACCATTTTCAGATAATTCCATGCTGTCCCTTCTTTTGGACATACACACATTGCTAATGCTAGCGCAACTCTAAGGTATCGAGTAGCATCCACTACCAAACGCACTTAAACACTCCACAGTGCACCCAAAGCAAATAAAATACGACAACAGTCTATCGGGGTTATTTTCAGTGATTATACCATCATTTTTCAAGTCAAACTATCGTTGAATCCTTTACTTTGTGCTCACCTAAATTCTCAGTGGAAGTACGGCGGCGGAGCTAGCTGTAGATTAGCCAGGGTATCTGCCTGTAGGCTATCTGCTGTACTCCACAGTTGCCGACACAATCCGTTTTGCCGTAAAGTTACATATTTGGTAGACAACAAGTCAGCTAAACACAAACATGCTACAGAATAACACAGCATATACAAGCAAGCACACTGGCTACCAATTTGCAGGAAAGGTTTGACCACTTCCATGACTTCCCAATCGTGGCAACTAGCTAGCTAAATTGAATAGATAGATCACGCATGCAATCATTTATTAGTTACCTGCTCGTCAGTTGTTTTCGGTGCATGAAGAAAAACAGGTGTCTCCTTCAGTAGAGGGTGTCCCGACCGTCATTTTTTGATTTTCACATAGTCATCCTCCGTGAAATGGTCACTACACACTTAACTTTTTTAGAGTCTCAATTGTTGACATCCATGTGAGCAGCAAGAAGCCACAGCTGTTTTCTTTGTTGATCTTCCACTGGAAATCGGTGAAAACTTTGTGGTGCCCATTTTTTTGCATGATTTGAACAACCTTGAAATACACACCGAAATACCATCTTACCTGAACGTTAGCTAAAAATACTACAAGTCTGATTCTTTCACACGCGCAATATTGTTTTTGGCCGGCACGACATACGACGGCAGAGCTATAGGCTACTTTACGTTACCTACTAAACTAACGCCGTACTTCCACTGAGAATTTAGGTGAGCACAAAGTAAAGGATTCAACGATAGTTTGACTTGAAAAATGATGGTATAATCACTGAAAATAACCCCGATAGACTGTCGTCGTATTTTATTTGCTTTGGGTGCACTGTGGAGTGTTTAAGTGCGTTTGGTAGTGGATGCTACTCGATACCTTAGAGTTGCGCTAGCATTAGCAATGTGTGTATGTCCAAAAGAAGGGACAGCAAAATGGTTTCCATCAATCAACTACATCATGGGTAAGTCGTAATTGAGACATTATGTCCAAAATTCCGAACTATCCCTTTAAAGTATCATATTTAATATTTAGTCGCATATCCTTTGCATGCTGTTACTTCCTGAAGTCTGTGACCCATCAGGATCAAATTACTCTCAATATCTTATTTTCAGGTACTCCTACAAGCGATACTCTAACCTCTCTGCATTTGAATGGATTTCTATGGGAATTGGGGGATGAGACTGGATTCAGCTGTAAATTACACTGGTACAGCATGGAACACATGCCTGGCTAAATGGCTGTAAGTCATCCAGGGTCTAAGGTATCAAACGAGCCCCAAACCATCACTCTGCGGCCAGATATGGAGTAGATGTGGATGGATCCCTGCAAGGGTTATTTCTCCTGAGTCATTTTCCTATAGAACTTTATGGGGAAAAAAGTCAGGAGAAGAAACACTTAAAGTGATCCAGGTTCGCTAAAACACACTTTTACGTTGCTAATATGGATTATAATTAATCTTTCGTTAGGCCTGTTGTTGATATTTCTCTTAAGTGTTTCAGTTTGCTGTGTTTTTTATTCATTAGTTTGTTTATATAATTTATAGCCTATTTTCATTTAAAAAATAAAATAAAAGATTTTTTTCTAGTTTTGATAACCGTGAAGTTGTTAAATTAGCTACATTGTTTTTTGCTCTTTCGTATCACCGGACAAAAGGCTGCTTTTTTATTTAGTTATTCACTATTTTTAAGTTTTGTGTTGTTATAAAGAGTGGAAATAAAAATAACAATGTTAAATATCTCATTGTTTGTTGTTCCGACACATTCATTTACCGCTTTGTCTATGCCGTTAATAGCCTACAGCGCGGGCCATAAGCAAACCGATGCCATTAATATGCCAGCAAATCGCAGCCTGTGCTTGTAGCTATAATTGATATTTTAAATGCTCATAATGACGGTTTTGTATTTCTCTGTAATATAGTAAACTTACTATAGATCCACATAGCAGTGAAACCATTTTCTGATGCTCAAAAATACATATTTAAATAATTAAATTAATATCGTAAATGTGCGACGGTTAGTCGACTATGGGTTTGAACTGACGAATACAGGTCGACTAAGCAAATCTTTGGTCTGGGGCAGCCCTAGTTTCTCCAGAGGACAATGTGTGCGTGCGTGTGCGTGCGTGCGTGCGTGTGTGTTGAAATGGTTTCTCCAGAGGACAGTGTGTTTGTGCTTACACACAGTTTCTCATTTTCCCTCCAACACTCTCCTCCCAGTTTTTCCTGAGTGGTTAAACGTCAGTGTAGAGTCAGTCCCCCTTTTACGTGAGAGAAGCACGTACACACACACGCATGCACACGCGCACACACACACTCACATATACACACACAGAGGTAGCTCACATGTGTTTCACATTGCTCTAGCCACAGAGCATGGCTCCCATCACTTCCTATTAACCTCCATTTGAATAAAATGCTCAGAGACGTTAAGGTATTGTTACAGGCCAATAAGTTATTTAAGGACCCTTGGGGGGGGGGGGGGTAGTAGCTGTGCCGTGGGACTGGCATGCTACTGGGGGCCAGAGGAGGGGATGTTGGTACAATACAGACCCCCCCCAGCCTCCCTCTCTCTCTCTCTCTCTCTCTCTCTCTCTCTCTCTGTCCATTTTCCTCTCTGTTTCTTCTTTTTCCCTCTCATGAGATTTAGGCCCTCCCAGCAAACACACAAAGATCTTCCAACAACAGCACAGCCTGGCTGATAGGTGGTGTTGGTAAATCATTTTTCACATGGCTTTATTGTGGCACTACATAGCCACTGCATTGCACTACATATACCTTCATGACAATGTCAGTATCCAGAAATAGCCATATGTTTTGCTGTCTCAGTACTGATGCAGCCAGTGACATGCACCATATGCCTATTTTCAGTTATTGACATAAGCACTTATGAATGTCTGTGGTGTGGTATCACTGCTATATATAGTGCTTATGAGTGATCATTCATACTAAAATATATATATGTATATATATATATGGGGGAAATTAAAATATAATATATATATATATATATATATAGCTTTGTTGATCTCCATCATCGTAAATATTTGTCAGTTTTAGTGTGAAATCAGCTCTGATAGAATACGTTTACATCGAATGGAGGACATGTTGCCCCTGTTGTGTGAGTTGATTTGACAGCAGGCAGGGTTATGACACAAACAGGCTAGTGTCTGTGGTTCAGGCCCTCAGTTCTGTTCTGTGGAACAGGAAAGAAGGAGGAGAGAAGCCGAGCCGTGTCAGCCCATGAAAGGATTCCAGCTGTGTGTCGCATCACTGACGAAATACAGACAGGCGGAATGTAGAGAGAAAGTGCAGATGTGCTGATGGAGAGAGGGAGGGAGGGAGAGAGAGAAAGAGAAGGACAGCAAGGATGGAAAGGAAGGAAGGAAAGAGGACAGATAGAGGGGGAGAGAAGAGGAGAAGTTAGTTAAAATTCAGGCGGCTGCACCGGAGCCATCATTACCATACATCAAGACAATAAATGAGGCTTTCAGTGAGCCGTAATAAGAATTTGATAAATCATCAGCGAAGAATTAACTAGACGTCAAAACAATGTGAGAGGCCTGATGGATCGGAGGGGGGGGATCAGCAGCACAGATTAGTCTGGGGGGGGGTGGGGGGGTTGGGGGGGGGGGGGGGGGGTGGAGGTCCTGACAAGGTCGAGACAGAAAGAGAGAGAGAGGTGCCAATATGAGGAAAGGACCGTCGTAAAAATGCAGGCGACGGACAGGCTAGAAGAATGGAGGAAAGAAAGACGCGGTTTGGGAAAGGGGAGGAGAAGAGTTCCACGCTGTCAAAAAGTGAACCTTTCTTAGCCTCTTAGCCAGGAACTGTCCCTTATAATCCACATTCATCAGCTTCTGGACTCATGTTATTACTAATCTATGATAGAAAAAACTATAGAACAGATTCACTGATTGACGTTGAATCTGTTTGCAGTCTGCGTCTCTTCCTCACAAGCCACTTATAACACAGTGCAAAGGTGATGACCTCATGAAGTCCGCTCCACAATTGAGAGATAAAGATAAACAGGAAGTGAGAAGCTGTGGGGGAGGTCATCGCTGTAGATAATGTATCACACACTCCTATATGAGGCTTCATTGGCTGAGGTCGATTGTTTGAGTATTTATTTATAAAAGCGGCAAAGCGGAACAGGCTTAATTCCCTCTTTATGTACAACGCAAACCTAGAGCTCAAGTTCCTGCTGATTTTATCACAAGAACTGAGTGCAGATGAGAAGAGATCTGGCGGCGGGGGGGGGGGGGGATTAGCAAAGTTGTGATCGAATTTGCAGAAGCAAATCGGCCCACTAATCCTAAAAAGCAAACAGGCCATTTGCTTTCAGGGACAGACCAATCAAAGTTCCCTTACGAGCAAATGTGTAAATGTGAACACGCCCCAAAAGCACACCCTTTTGACCCCACTGATGATTCACTATGACAGGGATCCCAACTCCAGTCCTGGAGGCCATTTTCAGTGCACTTTAGCACTGAAGTGTTCAATTCAAGTCACTGATTGGCTGAGGGGTCCAAGCACCTGACTGATAGGAAACTATAAAAACCTGCAGGCTCTGCGGCGCTCCAGGACTGGAGACTGAGATCCCTGGTGTGCAGCCTCTGTGCTCAGTTTGCTTTAGAGTTTTCACATGCACGGTTTTCATTGGAGATCCCTGCTCTCCGTGTTATGGGCACTACGATCAGAAATATGATATGCGGCTGATAAGAAATACTCCTCAACTCCAGCCAGCTACAAATAACCAATCTGCCACTGTATACCAAAAATAAGCATGTTTTAGTGTAGCATTTAATGCATTAGTGACAAATGTACAAACTGATGACCCATGAGGGCTGCTTGACTTGGTTGTGTCCACAGAGAGAAAGAGAGAGAGAACTCTAAAGTGACCCAGAGTGTGTAGTTATGGGGCAGGTGATGCCAGCAGTAAGGAGCACAGTCAGGACTCAGCAGTGAGGAGCACAGGGTCGGGATTCTGCAGTAAGGAGCACAGTCAAGATTCAGCAGTGAGGAGTGAATGGTCAGGACTCTGCAGTGAGGACTCGTGGAGGCCTCTGTCAGGGACGTGGGGAGCACAGTGGAGGCCTCTCTCATGCTCACAGGGACGTAGTGAGCTTTAATTTTGAGGTGCTGACCTTTTCTGGGTCTCTGTGACAGCGCGCGCGATACTTCCTGACAGGACACCGCCAGCACAGAGCAACGCGGCTAATTGCGGTTCGTCCTCTACGCTGGTGCGTTTTGGCAGGGGGTCCCGGCAGTGCTGGGGGGGCCATGTCGATTCGTGTCAGATCATCTGCGTGCGTGTATGTGTGTGTGTGTGTGTGTGTGTGTGTGTGTGTGTGTGTGTGTGTGTGTGTGAGAGAGAGAGAGAGGGAGAGAGAGAAAGCATGTCAACTGCAGGGATGTGGGGTTAAACAGAACAGACAGATAGATCAAATGGAATGAAGTGCGATTACAATGTCATACTCAGACGATAATGATGTTCCCCGCACTCTTCCTCTGCTGCTGTGTGGATGTGCGAGTGTGTGTGTCCGAGCATGCATGTTCGCGTGTGCATGTGCGCACGTGTGTGTCCGTGCATGCGTGTGTCTGTGTGTCCATCCCCAGGCTCTGCTGTCTGGGATGCTGGCTGGTGTGACATGCGATGCATCTCAGTTCTGTGTCTGGGCCACTAGGGGTCGCCTGAGTTATCAAACTGCCTCTGCTGTGCTAACCCTGTGCAGTCCCTATCCTGTGCTGTATCAGGACTGTGCAGTCCCTATCCTGTGCTGTATCAGGACTGTGCAGTCCCTATCCTGTGCTGTATCAGGACTGTGCAGTCCCTATCCTGTGCTGTACCAGGACTGTGCAGTCCCTATCCTGTGCTGTACCAGGACTGTGCAGTCCCTATCCTGTGCTGTATCAGGACTGTGCAGTCCCTATCCTGTGCTGTATCAGGACTGTGCAGTCCCTATCCTGTGCTGTATCAGGACTGTGCAGTCCCTATCCTGTGCTGTACCAGGACTGTGCAGTCCCTATCCTGTGCTGTATCAGGACTGTGCAGTCCCTATCCTGTGCTGAATCAGGACTGTGCAGTCCCTATCCTGTGCTGTATCAGGACTGTGCAGTCCCTATCCTGTGCTGTACCAGGACTGTGCAGTCCCTATCCTGTGCTGTATCAGGACTGTGCAGTCCCTATCCTGTGCTGAATCAGGACTGTGCAGTCCCTATCCTGTGCTGTGCCAGGGCTGTACACTACACATCCCCTGTAAGCAAGGATCTCATACTCCATTCCTGCAGGGCCGCAGTATATTCCTTTTTTATGGTATATTTCAGCACTTACAGTAAGTGTTTACATTAAATTCACTGATTTTGCCTGCCTTGTTTCCAAGGCCTAACCTGACAGCTGATTTGATAGTAATAAAACCTGCAAAAATTGTGTCCATCCAGGTAATGAATTTGAGGTCCAGATCAGGAGCATGTTTGGGGCTTTTTGGAGTTTTCACAGCCATGTGTTTGTTTCTCCCTCAGAATTAGTTTCTGCTCAGAATAAAGCGGCTTATTGCATCAATCTTAGAAATGGCAACAACTTGGGAAAAATCAACAAAAGGCAAAACACAAAGGCAGGCACACATACACACACACACACATACACTGATACACACATGCACACTTGCGCGCACACACACGCACACTTGCTCACACACACACACACACACACACACACACACACACACACACACACACACGTTCGCACAGTCACCCTGTACTCTCTTATAAACGGGGAAAGACACGTAGTCGCTTAATGGGAGCCATCTGTCGCTGTAATGAAGAGGTTCATCCGAATGGCTGTTTTTAATTAAAGGTACTGCATTAGCCTGATATGTTGCTTATCTTCAGTCACAGTAATTATGCAAATGTAATAAGGATAGTCAGCCAGCTTTATAATTGATAACAGAGATGGTGCCAAGTTTTACTAAGTCCCACTATCACCTCTTACTCCACCCTATCCTAAGGGGCTCCCCGCCCCCTGCCCACACACACAGTGAACCCTAATAGCCATGGGTTTAGCAGAGCCTTCAAAACAATCACAAAAATTTCATAAAGTCAAACATTGGATGATGCCCAAAGCTGTGTCCCTTAGATGATCACTTGGAACATGTTTGTTAGTATGGGTCCATTACTGCTGTAGGCTCACCACAGTTCTGTTATGTACTGTCCAGAACACTGTGTGTCATGATTTTTGGCAGCCTCTGTTGTTTCTGCGGTCGTTCTCTTTTTTGGCGTCGTCGGGGCGCTCTATCGGATTTTCCATCCTCCGTTCCGGTGTTTTTATCTCGCCCGGCTATTATTCCTCTCACCTGTTTTGGGTTTCCTGCCAGTTATAAATAGCCCAGGGCTTCCCCCTTCTGGTACTTCGATATTGTCTTTGCTATTTGACATCAAAGTCGGTAAGGTATAGGAATTCGGTCACTACATTTCTGGTTGTTTCAAATAAGAAACGTAGCAAGTCCGGTTTGAGTTAGGATATAGATTGGTTTAGTCTTTTCTTTCCTATCTTGCTCTCTATGTAACGTTCCGCTCCCTTCCTGTCCGTTTTCCATGTTTTACCCTTTCCCTCCGTGTCATGTTGGATTCCCTTCGTCCGTGTTTTCCCCTTTGCTAAAGGCTGGGCGTGTCCCCCTCCGTTTGTTTCACTCTGTGCTTCCACTTTGGTTTCACCTGTCTCCTTTCCCGCTTGTGGCATGCATTCCTCACCTGTTAATTATTCAATCACCCGCGGTTACATTCCTCACGATTTCCTTATTGGTTTCAATTTCACTCCCTATACTTAAACCCCCGACTGGCTGCTATTCAGCGCCAGTTCGTTAACGTACTTCGTTTGGTCTTGGTCTCTTGTTTCTAGTCCTGTCCTTGTTTATCAAGGTTGATCTTAGAATTCCGTTGTCTACTCTGTGCATTTAACCCACTGTTTGTAGTTTGTTTCAGTCCCTGCTTCTGCTGTCCTGTTTGCCCTTTGTTTTGTTCGTTTGTGCTTTTACCCTCCTCAGCTCCGTCCAGCCTGCAGCTGTCTCCACTCTCCGTGTTGTTGCAGTACCTCAGCTCCCTACCAACGTCGCACCCGCAGCTGGGTTAACAATCTCTGCACCCTCCAGTGGTTCCTGTCCGGCCGTGGCGCCCACCTTGCTGCGGTTACGGTCCCCGGCTCCGCTGTGGTCCAGCTACCCAGACCGGGCTAACTAGAGCTTCACCACACTGCTTACCCTGTTCGTGTTCCGCCTAAATACCTACCTCTGCTTTTTCAGTACCTGAGCCAGTTCGGGTTGTGCCTCTGTTCCAGTTCCTGTTTGGACCTCCCGGTCCAGTTCCGTTCCCGTTCCGGTTCGGAACCCAAGTCCTGTTCCGGCTTGGAACGAACCGCTGTTTCCGCTGTACCAGTTCCTGTTGGACCTCCCGGTCCAGTTCCAGTCCAGTTCCGGCTTGGAACGAACCGCTGTACCAGTTCCTGTTGGACCTCCCGGTCCCGTTCCAGTCCAGTTCCGGTTCGGAACCCAAGTCCAGTTCCGGCTTGGAACACCCGCTGTACCAGTTCCTGTTGGATCTCCCGATCCAGTTCCAGTCCAGTTCCGGCTTGGAACAGCCTGCTGTTTCCATTATACCAGTTCCTGTTGGACCTCCCGGTCCAGTTCCAGTCCAGTTCCGGCTTGGAGCACGTAGCTGTGTTAAAGGACTTCCTCTTTTGTTGTTTTCATTGTGTTTACCTATGTACAGCTTGGGACTGCCCCAAGCTTCCTGAATAAATACTCATTTCCGTTTCCCTGTCTCCTGGTCGTGCGTTTGGGTTCAGTCAGTGTGTTGGATCGTGACACTCTATCCTTTATACTCTCCACCTGTTACCTTTTTGTTTAGCTCATTCGCACCTAGAGCTTAAGGTAACAGGTTCTATTTTCATTTTCGTTCTCTTGCCCATTTACACAGGCTTTCTTTTGTTTTTCTCTGATCTCCTCTTGATGCTCTTTGTTTGAGAGCATGAGGTTCTTTTGTTGTTTCACACTGAAAAAATCCAACCTATTATGAGGAAAAAAAAATCCCTCATCAAGAAATAATTATTTTTAACAAAACCACATTGGCCACAATTATTGGTACCCCTGCATTTATATATTGAATAAAGTAATAATTTTTAATATCTTTGCATGCCATGACTTCCTGATGTCTGTGACCCAACATCAAAAGACTCTTGATATCTTATTTTCTGGTACTCTTACAAGCGATACTAAATGTCTCCGCATTTGAATGGATCTCTATGGGAATTGGGGGGTGGGACTAGATTTAGCTGTAAATTACACTGGAACAGTATGGAACACATGGTTGGCTAAATGGCTCTAAGTCATCAAGGGTCTGACGTATCAAACAAGCCTTAAACCATCACTTTGCTTCCAGAAATACAGTAGATATGGATGGATAACTTGAATGGTTTCTTCTCCTGACTTATTTTTCCATAGAGTTCAATAGGACAAACAACCCTTAAAGTGATCCATCCATATCTACTACATATCTGGCAGCAGAGTGATGGTTTGAGGCTTGTTTGATATGTCAGACCCTTGATGACTTAGGGCCATTTTACCAACCATGTATTCCATACTGTTCCAGCATAATTTACAGCTAAATCTAGTTCCACCCCCAAATTCCTATTCCATTCAAATGCAGAGACGTTATAGTATTGCTTGTAAGAGTACCAGAAAATAAGATATCAAGATTCTTTTGATGTTGTTGGGTCACATGCAAAGATATGCGACCAAATATTAAAAATTATTACTTTATTCAATATACAGTCAAGCCAGAACACTCTGCACACTCCTTTCACCTTCTCCACATTTTATTACGTTACAGACTTATACTACAATAGATTGAGTATTTGCCTCAAACATCTACACACAATAGCCAATAATGACGAAGTGTTCAATTGGATTCAGGTCTGGGCTCTGGCTGGGCCACTCAAGGACATGCACAGACTTTCACCGAAGCCACTCCTTTGTTCTCTTGGCTGTGTGCTTCGGGTCGTTGTCATGTTGGAAGGTAAACATTCGCCCCAGTCTGAGGTCCAGGGCGCTCTGGAGCAGGTTTTCTTCAAGGATCTCGGTGTACTTAGCTGCATTCATCTTTCCCTCTATCAGGACTAGTCGCCTTGTTCCCGCTGCTGAAAAACATCCCCACATCATGATGCTGCCACCGCCATGCTTCACTGTAGGGATGGTATTAGCCAGGTGATGAGCGGTGCCTGGTTTCCTCCAGACGTGACGCTTGGTATTCAGGCCAAAAAGTTCAATTTTGGTTTCATCAGACCAGAGAAGCTTGATTCTCATGGTTTGAGAGTCTTCTAGGTGCCTTTTGGCAAACTCCAAGCGGGCTGTCATGTGCCTTTTACTAAGGAGGGGCTTCCGTCTGGCCACTCTACCATAAAGGCCTGATTGGTGGAGTGCTGCCTGGATGGTTGATCTTCTGAAAGGTTCTCCCATCTCCACAAGGATACGCTGGAGCTCTGTCAGAGTGACCCTCGGGTTCCTGCTCACCTCCCTGGCCAAGGCCCGTCTTCCCCGATTGCTCAGTTTGGCTAGGCGGCCAGGTCTAGGAAGATTCTTGGTGGTTCCAAACTTCTTCCATTTACGAATGATGGTGGCTGTGCTCTTTGGGACCTGTAAAGCTGCAGAGATTTTTCCGTACCCTTCTCCAGATCTATGCCTTGACACAATCCTGTTTCTGAGGTCTGCAGATAATTCCTTTGACCCCATGGCTTGGAGTTTGCTCTGACATGCACTGTCAACTGTGGGACCTTATATAGGCAGGTGTTGGCAATCCCCAATCATGTCCAATCAATTGAATTTATCACAGGTGGACTCCAATTAAGTTGTAGAAACATCTCAAGCAGTATCAGTGGAAACAAAATGCACCTCAGCTCACTTTTGGGTGTCATATCAAAGGGTGTGCACACTTGTGTACAAATGATATTTTACATTTTGATTTTTAATAAATTAGCACAAATGTCTAAAATCCTGTTTTCACTTTGTCATTATGGGCTATTTTGTGTAGAATTTTGAGACAAAAAATGAACTCAATCTATTGTAGAATATGTCTGTAACGTAATAAAACGTGGAGAAGGTGAAAGGGGTGTGCAGACTTTCCGGCTTGACTGTATAAATGCAGGGGTACCAATAATTGTGGCCAACGTGGTTTTATTAAAAATAATTATTTCTTGATGAGGGATTTTTTTTTCTCATAACAAATGAACGTCAATTAAAGGTTGGATTTATCTCATTTTTTCAGTGTGAGATTAAGCTAATTCACCAAACGGTGAATTTTTTATAACCCTTTTTACCCATCTTTACCAGGGTTACCGACAAATTTGAGCACGTCTGTACACTTTTAGATTCCTTGGTTGTCGCGCCTGGTTCTCCGAACCTTACACTCCCCCCTTATAGAATATCAAAGTCAGTATGGAAGGACCAGCGACACCACAGGTATCTCATAAAACGCTGGCCAGTCAGGGCGCTACAGGGGTTACTTTCGAGGAGGCCATTCTCACCCTGCAAATACAACAAGGCCAGTTGATGGAGCAACTGCGTTGTCAGGGAGAATGCCTCCACAAGTTGATGGAGAGTCTGCACAGACTCTCTATGGCAGTGAATCCACCCCCAGTTGCACACGCACTTACACCTCCCGTTCCCTTGCCACGTACCCAAGCTCCAATTGCCGCCTCGCTACAGTGGGGAACCGGTGAAGTGCCGGTCATTTTTGACACAGTGCCTGATATTTTTTCAGGCACAATCCTCCTGGTTTTCCACACAAAAATCCCGGATAGCGTTCATATTGTCGCTTTTAAACGACTAGGCTCTCGCTTGGGCTGACCCTCTCATCTGGGCCAACGCCCCAGTCTTACGTGATCCGATTCAGCTGATGAAGGAAATGCAGTTGATCTTTGATCATGATGTCTCCGGTGAAGAGGCTGCTATGAGACTGACTAGTCTGCATCAGAGCACTGACACGGTAGCGGCGTTTTCCATCGCGTTTCGAGCACTGGCCGGGAGACAGGATGGCCTGACGGTCCGCTTAGGTCTTTATTTTTAAAGGCATTGTCTAATCCTTTTAAGGATGCCTTAGCCAAGCTCAAGCCACCTGCTACGTTCAGTGCCCTGGTTACTACAGCTATACGCCTTAACAACTGTATCAGGGAGCGTGAGCGAGGGCGTAGAGACCACCCGGTTCGTCATATATTGGTAGGGACTCCGTCTGGTTTTTCCACCTACTCCTCCGCTGATCAGGAGGAGCCCATGCAGGTGGATGGGTCATTCCTCCACAAGTCAAGGAGGGCGAAACCACAGGATTCCTGGTGCCACTACTGTAAGCGCAAGGGTCATATAAAGGATCAGTGTCCCAAGTTGGTGGGTAGTACTCTTTCTCGGACCCTGTTACCTGTCCAACTGCTTTGGAATGGGCGCTCGGTTAGCGTTGACGCCTTTATTTATTCTGGAGCAGTCGAGTGTTTTATTGACGCTAAATGGGCTAGGGAATTAGAGATTCCCACACACAGACTCACTAGCTCTCGTCAGGTTACAGCTCTCGATAGTCGCCCTTTGGATCATTGAAGAAATAACCGGTACTTTACAGATGTGCATTTTTCTCCAGGGTCACTCGGAGAGAAGAATTATTTTAGTTGATTCCCGGTCATACCCACTCGTTCTAGGACATTCATAGCTAGGGTTACATGACCCTCATGTTAGTTTGGGCAGAGACAGGGATCCTATTCGCCAGTGGGGTTCCCAGTGTCAATCCCATTGTCGTATGGTTATTTACCCCTCTTCGAGCTGCGTTCCTGACGGTTCCGAGCTCAGCTCCGATAGTGATTTGGAGGAGGCGGAGTCTCGCTTTGACTAGGATACTTCCTCCCCTCTCGCAGGGAGTGGAGAGGAGAGTCTGGCCTGGGACTCCTTTGCGGAGGGGGGTCCCATGGAGGAGGATGATTTTTCTATTTCCGATTTTGAGTGGGAGATCTCATCTGATGTTTCTTCAGAGACCCCGGAGGTGGTAGGGGCGCTTGAGTTGTGTGAGACCCTGTATAGACTATCAGGGCTTTAATGACATCACCATTAAGAACAGGTATCCTCTTCCACTCATGAACTCTGCATTCGAGCACTTACAGGGGCGTTGGTCTTTTCCAAACTTAACCTTCACTTAACCTGCCTACAATCTGGTGCGCATGCGTGAGGGCGATGAGTGGAAGACGGCATTTAATACTCACCACGGACACTACGAGTCCAATGTTCTGAAAGAGATGCCGGAGAAATCCGTCTTTGTTTACTTGGACGATATTTACATTTTTTCTCTGGACCTTTTCGTCTCACGTCGTTCATGTTAGGCAGGTTTTGGAGGCGCTTCTTAAGGCTCAACTATTTGTTAAAGCCGAAAAATGCGCTTTCCACACCAATTCTGTGTCCTTCTTAGCATTGTAGCGGATGGTAAAGTTCTTATGGACCCAGAGAATGTTTCGGCGGTAAAAGACTGGCCCACGCCTAATTCTGTGAAGCAAGTGCAGCGCTTCTTGGGCTTCGCTAATTTTTACCGGCAGTTTATCTGCAATTTTAGCACGGTAGCCGCGCCTATCACAGCCCTTACCAAAAAGACATCACCTGCTCAGTTCCAATGGAACTCTAGGGCTGAGGCAGCATTTATGGAGCTAAAGAAGAGGTTTTGCTCCGAACCTATCCTGATAACTCCCAATCCCTCCCTCCCCTTTGTGGTAGAAGTGGATGCTTCTGAGCTGGGGGTTGGAGCCATTTTGTCTCAGCATTCTCCGCTGGACCGCAAACTACACCCATGCGCGTATTTCTCTCGTGTTCTTACATCAGCCGAGAGAAATTACGATGTCGGGGATCGAGAGCTGTTGGCGGTCAAATTGGCATTAGAGGAGCGGAGTCATTGGTTGGAGGGAGCAGCGCATCCCTTTACGCTCTGGACCGACTATAAAAACTTGGAATATATCCAACAGACTAAGACATGCAATTCTCGGCAAAGCCGATGGTCTTTATTCTTCGCACGGTTTAGATTCCTTCTGACTAATCGTCCCGGTTCGAAGAATGTTAAACCGGATGCGTTATCACGCATTTTCGACCACTTGAAGAGCGATGTGCGGGAATTTGTCGCCGCTTGTACGGTTTGCACCCGCAACAAGGGTTCACGGCTCCCTCCCTCGGGTCTCTTACGTCCTCTACCCGTTCTCAGCCATCCCTGGAGTCACATCGCCCTCAACTTCGTCAAAGGTTTGCTGGTGTCTCACGGAAACACAGTGATCTTAGTGGTGGTTAATCGGTTTTTGAAGGCGGCGCACTTCATCGCCTTGCCCAAACTGCCATCTGCACCTGAAACTGCCCAGTTAATTGTAGATCACGTGTTTAGGGTTCACAGTCTTCCTCTAGAAGTGGTATCTGATCGCGGTCCCCAATTCGCCGTGAGGTTCTGGCGCTCCTTTTGTGCTCTATTGGGGGTGTCTGTCAGTCTTTCTTCCGGTTTCCACCCGGAGACCAATGGAGAGACGGAGCGCACTAACCAGACTCTGGAGAGCACTCTTCGGTGCCTGGCCGTGGAGCTGGAGAGAGATGTGGAGGTACCTTCCGCCAGCTCCTTCGTGCGTAGGTGTTGAGCGGTCTGGAAGCGTGTACGCGCTTCTGTTCTCCACGCCTCGGCCAAACAGAAGGTGGTGGCCAACAGACGTCGCCATCCAGCTCCCTCTTACCGGGTGGGGCAATGAGTGTGGCTTTCCACACGGGACCTACCCCTGCGAGTGGAGTCCCGTAAACTTGCACCTCGGTTTGTGGGCCCCTTTAAGATCATTCGGAAGCTCAACCCGGTCACTCTTCGCCTTCAGTTGCCATCCGCATGTGCATCCATCTCACCTTCCACGTCTCCAGATTGTAGTCCATGTGTGATTGGCTCTGATGGTGCATGCGTTGTTATTGGCTCCACGTCTCGCCCCGGCTGACAAGCCGCCGCCTCCCCCCGGTTCTTGGAGGGAGGTCCGGTGTATACCGTTCGGCGCATTTTGGCTGAGAGGCGTGTGGGCAGAGGGTACCAGTTTTTAGTAGACTGGGAGGGCTATGGTCCTGAGGAGCGCTGCTGGGTCCCCTCTAGGAACATCTTGGACCCAACACTTATTAGGGCCTTCCGTATAAGCAAGGCTGAGGGATCGCCTGGGGTCGTCCCTTAGAAGGGGGGTCCTGTCATGGTTTTTGGCAGCCTCGTTGTTTCTGTGGTGGTTCTCTTTTTTAGCATCGTCGGGGCGCTCTATCGGATTTTCCGTCCTCCGTTCCGGTGTTTTGATCTCGCCTGGCTATTATCCCTCTTATCTGTTTTGGGTTTCCTGCTGGTTATAAATAGCCCAGGGCTTCTGCCTTCCGGTGCTTCGATATTGTCTTTGCTATTTGACATCGAAGTCGGTAAGGTATAGGAATTCGGTCACTACGTTTCTAGTTGTTTCAAATAAGAAACATAGCAAGTCCGGTTAGAGTTAGGATATAGATTGGTTTAGTCTTTTCTATCCTGTCTTGCTCTCTATCCTTTAAACTCTCCACCTATTACCTTTTTGTTCAGCTCATTCGCACCTAGAGCTTAAGGTAACGGGTTCTATTTTCATTTTCGTTCTCTCGCCCATTTATACGGGTTTTCTTTTGTTTTTTTCTGACCTCCTCTTGATGCTCTTTGTTTGAGAGCATGAGGTTCTTTTGTTGTTTATTACTCGCTATTTTCGAGTTTGCCCTCTTTTGGGGCTGTTTTGATTTGGCTTATGCTGGGAGGTTTTTATTCCCATTTTCTTTCGTTTATTCCTTCCCTGGTGCGGATCTGTCCGCTTTAGTGGTGTATATTTCTATATACACTTTTATATTCCTTGGTTGTCGCACCTGGTTCTCCGAACCTTACACTCCCCCCTTACACTGTGTCTGTACAATACCATGTAATTCTGGCTTCTTATTGGGTTACACATAACTATGTGCCTGTGGATGAGTGAAGGTGTGTGTGTGTGTGCGTGCGTGCGTGCGTGTGTGTGTGTGAATGAACAAGTGTTTTGAGTTTGAGTGTGTGTGTGTGTGTGTGAGAGAGAGAGAGGGAATTATTGTTTTGGCTGTGTGTGTATTTATATGTGTGTGAGAGTGAACAGCGCTTTTATTACTGTAACATAACCAGAGTCCGGACAGGAAGTACACATACGCCAGAGAGGAAAGGGCTCTTTGTTCTGGAGGGCTGATGCAGCATGCATTGGGATTGGCTCTGACGGTGCATGCGTTGTTATTGGCTCTGACGGTGCATGTGTTGTGATTGGCTTTGTGCAGCCAGTTCCAAAGCACTGAACTTCAGCATATGCCTTACAGACAGTGAGTTAAGTTAAGTCTGCAGGGATTAGAAATGGTTGTAAGAAGAATTTGGGTCCTGGCATTACAGTATTTTTCCTGCTCAAGGCTGATTTGGCCCCAGTGAAAGCAGAGGTTGACCAAGGCTAATCCCATATATCAAGACAATGTAAAAGCACTCAGAAATACTGGAATAATCATCATGTTTCTCTGTGTTAAACCCTGCATAAACCCCAAAGAATCAATTTCCTTCAGTCTCATGCTCATCACACACACACACACACACAAGGATTGCCTGCCATGTTTAATATTTATTCAAAATTAGGAGCTGTGTGTGACTGGCACTGCGAGAGCTGGAAGCTGGAAAAAGTGTGTGTTTCATTACATATGGTTTGTGTGTGTGTGTGTGTGTGTGTGTGTGTGTGTGTGTGTGTGTGTGTGTGTGTGTGTGAATGATGAATGTGTTAGTTTTTGAGTACATGAGAGCAAGTGTGTGAAGAGCGAGAGTGTGATTGAGGATGAAAGAGTTTGTGTGTGTGCGTGGCAGTCTGTTTGTGTATGTGTGTGTGTGTGTGTGTGTGTGTGTGTGTGCGCGAGTGGCAGTCTGTGAGTGTGTGTGTGTGTGCGCGTGTGTGTCTGTGTGTGCTCGTGTGTGTGTGTGTTTGTGTTTTGTGAGTGGCAGTCTGTGTTTGTGTGTGAGTGTGTGTGTGTGTGTGTGTGTGTGTGTGTGTGTGTGTGTGTGTGTGTGTGTGTGTGTGTGTGATCAGCAGAAGCAAGTAGCACCCTGTCCATCATCGTCCATTACGCTGACAGACTGAGAGATTAATGACCACAGGGTCAGGGCAGGAGACATCTCCTACACACACACACACACACCATCTGGAATTAAACGCATGAATACATCTCCCCTCCCACACACACAGACTTGCTCTCTTGTACAACCAAAAACTCACACATTTGTCACACACCCACATATGCACGCATGCACGTACACACACACCCTCACATACTTACATCCATACTCAATCACACGCACATTCGCTTTCAAGCCCATTCAAAAACACACACACCTCGCCCAGTCATTCCAAAGCACTCACCACTCATAGACAGAGTCACGCACTCACTTCCTGTCTTGGATGCAGGCAGGAAATGGGCGGAGCTGCACACCTGCAGTCCAGCTGACTGTAATCTCCTCTCTCCTGGCGCTGTTCTCAGGTGGAGCTCCTCAGGTGCAACCCCTCAACCAGAGGTGGAAATTTCAGGGGTCGGAAAGTAAAAGTCCTGCCATGTGTTTCTTCCACCCATGAACTCAGCCAGCTGATTTCACTAATTAGTTCTACCTCATGATGCATAGCAAATCCAGGTGATTGTTACAAAATACTGGGCAGGACTTTTACTTTCTGAACCTGGACTTTCCACCTCTGCCCTCCAGCAACACACAAGCCCCAGTAAAACACAGTGAATCCACCCATCACATCAGTAGCCCCCTCTAGTGTTTACTCAGGGGAACTACATCTCGCCATCTCTTCAGTGTTTGAGACCATTAGGAAAGATAACAGAAAAGGATGGCAGTGGAAGTGTGTGTGTGTGTGTGTGTTCATCACTGGTGAGTACAGCAGGTTCTGCCGGTCAGGTGTCCTATGAGGAGAAGAGCTTACAGCCCTTTTTACTGTAGAGGAATCAGCGATATTAAAATACTCACTTCAGTGCAGATGCCATGGCTGGACTCACTGTTGCGGTTGGTGCTTGTGAACAGAGAGCCTTCAGTGAGACTCCAGTGATGGATGCCTGTGTGGTGAGGAGCTGAACTAAGCTGAGTGAAAACACACAGCCATGAAAGAACACCTTCAAACAGGGACTGCTTCTAGAGCTGTGCACACACACACACACACACACACCTGCTTCTAGAGCTGTGCACACACACAGAGGTCTTAAACCCCCCCCCCCCCCTTTACCCATCTCTCCTCTGCTCATTCTCTCCTCTCCTCTTCTTTCCTCCCTCCTTCCCTGTGTCCAGCTGGCTCGTTTTCTGCGCATTTATGAAGCAATTACTTCATGTTGATTTAGCTGTCATTCCCGGCCTGTGTTTTAACATGATTTATAGACTGCAGCTCGCTGCCAGTTGACTTGCAGTAAATTGCGCAATATTGAAAAAGGCGCATTTGCTTAGCATTACATTAGAGTGGCTGATGAGTGCCGCACACACTAATGTAAATGAGGGAGGAGAGCTTCCATCACTCAGCCTGTCATGTATCCACTGCTCTTATTATTTATTACCATAATTGGCCCATGTTTCCTCAGGCCATGGGCTAAGAACTGATGTGTGTGGTGACGGCTCCGCTCGTACACACAGTCACAGCACGGAGAGAGAGAGAGGGAGGAAGGGAGAGAGAAGGACAGGAGGACAGAGAAGGAGAGGGGGGCAGAGAGAGGGAGACAGCGTGAGAGATAGAGGGAGAGAGAACATGTATGAGAGAGAGAGTGCGTGTGTGTGTGCGTGCGTGCGTGCGTAAACGTGTGTTCCTTTGAACCTCCGTGTATAGCAGCTCTGCCATGTGTGAAACTACATTTCTGCATATTTGGCCCCATGATAGCTGATCCACATACCTTTGATGTGTCTAGGTGCACATATTTCTGTCACTGTGTTTGCATATGTGATTCATGGCTGTCTTTCTGCATTTTCTCACGTGTGTATGTGTGTCTCTGCGTGTGCATGCGTGCGTACGTGAAGGATCTGTGCATAACTGTAAATACACACAAATTTAACCTTTTACCTCCAAGTTCTCATGCCAGTGTCTTCTGAGAGAGCATAGTCATTTCCTGGAAGAGGCCCTCACGCTAAATTAAAGTCTGATTGGGGATTTGGAAAGTAACCTTGCTTTATATAACAGATGTTTATAAGGGTGTACAGTACCCCATGTGTGCGGCAGCACAGGTAACTGACAGTGACATGCTGAATCCCTGGTCCTCACCTGAAGGCCTTCTGGCCTCTTATATGTACAGTATCAGATTGCTCTTGTGCAGTTGAGCATGAGTGAGATATTCACAGACCCTAGTAAAGAATGCTGTCTTTATCTGTTATTTATTGCAACTGATATGTCTCTGAAAATCCTTTAATGCTGATATATGTTACCCAGCATGCAGTGCATGAAGAGAGGGATTATCAGAAGAAATTATGTCACAATCAATCCCACAGTCCTCTAGCTGTGTGTACACACTCAGTGAACTCCGTTAAAGGCATAGTTCACTTTCTGGGCTTGTTCTTAATATTGTTGAGCATGTTTTTGATTTTGGCCCAAGCAGTTTTTTATGTGCGATAAAATATATTTTACATGTTTATAGAAGTTTCTGATGACCTGCTGGTTTTAAAGTGGCTGGTATGGGTGCATTCTGGTACTTGTGGTCTATAGCAAGAAAATGCACTACAAGTAACTCCTTTGTTTGTATGCCACCTGAGGCTGTATTTGTGTAAATTACAGTTATTCTTCAAAACATTATGTTTAGTATTATTGTTATTAGGAACAAGTTCCTATGACACACGCACACACACACAAACACAAATGCAAGAAGTCACTGTGAAGCAAGCACAATGAACTCCACCTTCCCTCAAACAACAGCATACAGCGATGGTGTATGTGCCAATCGAACAAACGCCTCACGCTGTCACATGACTGCTGTTCTTGAGGTGGCAGCAGCACGGGGCTGCAGTCTCAGTTTTCGTGTTAAAAGGCTCCTGCCCTGTGCAGTGCTGGGAAAGACGAGCTCCTGGCCACAGGGAAGATTAAAGAGCCCTGTATCAAACACTTGTTCTTCTGCACGCTCATTTAATTGGGCTTGAAGGCAGGGCAGTTAACGTTCTGTCTCTTCTCATTACGTGTGCTCGGGCTGCTAAAGGCATGTGAGAGCCGTGTGCTCTCACACAGCGGCCGGCGTAAATCGCGGTCAGGGCTGAGGAGGGCGCGGGGAAGCCTGACCTGGCCCCGCCAAACCCCCCCCCCCCCCCCCCCCCCCCCCCCTCCGACAGTGAGGAATTAAAATACTGCATCTGGACCTGTGAATGCCACTGAAATCCTCTCATTCAGGCACAATGAGGAATTACAGCCAGGATTACAAAAAAAAACAAAAAAAAATTATGTTCAAAGGGGTATGTTCAGGTGGCCATTTTGCGCCATTTTCTCTCTCTCTCCCTCCCTCTCTCTCTTTCTCTCTCCCTCCCTCTCTCTCTTTCTCCCTCCCCCCTTCTCTCTCTCCCTGCTCTGAGCGCAGGATGTGTTTTTTAACAGATGAATTATTGACTGAAACAGGGGCGATTAATCAGTGTATAATGGGGCGGCAGGGACACACTGAGGGGCTGTTCATCACTGCAGGAGATGAGCGCTGTCGCCGCAGAGATATAGGGCTCCTCAATCACTCCTACATTAACACCACAGGGAGGAGGGAGAGAAGAAGGGAGAGGGATGAGATAGGGAGGGAGGGAGAGACAGAAAAGGGGAGATAGGAGGAATGAGAGGGAGGGAGAGGGAAGAAGCGGAAAGATGGGGAGGGATGAGAAGGAGTGAGAAAAGGGAAGAAGCCGCCGCCACAGGGAGGGAGAGAAAGAGAGTTAACTGGTTTTAGAGAGGGGGATGAGGGGGAGAGAAAAGGAGTGAGAGAGTTAACTGGTTTTAGAGAGGGATGAGAGGGGGAAGGAGGAGTGAGAGAAAGAGAGTTAACTGGTTTTAGAGAGGGGGAGGGAGAAGGACTGAGAGTTAACTGGTTTTTGAGAGGGGGAGGGAGAAGGAGTGAGAGTTAACTGGTTTTAGAGAGGGGGAGGGAGAAGGAGTGAGAGTTAACTGTTTTTTGAGAGGGGGAGGGAGAAGGAGTGAGAGTTAACTGGTTTTTGAGAGGGGGAGGGAGAAGGAGTGAGAGTTAACTGGTTTTTGAGAGGGGGAGGGAGAAGGAGTGAGAGTTAACTGGTTTTTGAGAGGGGGAGGGAGAAGGAGTGAGAGTTAACTGGTTTTAGAGAGGGGGAGGGAGAAGGAGTGAGAGTTAACTGGTTTTAGAGAGGGGGAGGGAGAAGGAGTGAGAGTTAACTGGTTTTTGAGAGGGGGGGGGGAAGGAGTGAGAGTTAACTGGTTTTAGAGAGGGGGAGGGAGAAGGAGTGATAGTTAACTGGTTTTAGAGAGGGGGAGGGAGAAGGAGTGAGAGTTAACTGGTTTTTGAGAGGGGGAGGGAGAAGGAGTGAGAGTTAACTGGTTTTAGAGAGGGGGAGGGAGAAGGAGTGATAGTTAACTGGTTTTAGAGAGGGGGAGGGAGAAGGAGTGATAGTTCACTGGTTTTAGAGAGGGGGAGGGAGAAGGAGTGAGAGTTAACTGGTTTTTGAGAGGGGGAGGGAGAAGGAGTGAGAGTTAACTGGTTTTAGAGAGGGGGAGGGAGAAGGAGTGATAGTTAACTGGTTTTAGAGAGGGGGAGGGAGAAGGAGTGAGAGTTAACTGGTTTTAGAGAGGGGGGGGAGAAGGAGTGATAGTTAACTGGTTTTTGAGAGGGGGAGAGAGAAGGAGTGAGAGAAAGAGAGTTAACTGGTTTTTGAGAGGGGGAGGGAGAAGGAGTGAGAGTTAACTGGTTTTAGAGAGGGGGGGGGAGAAGGAGTGATAGTTAACTGGTTTTTGAGAGGGGGAGAGAGAAGGAGTGAGAGAAAGAGAGTTAACTGGTTTTAGAGAGGGGGAGGGAGAAGGAGTGAGAGTTAACTGGTTTTAGAGAGGGGGAGGGAGAAGGAGTGAGAGTTAACTGGTTTTAGAGAGGGGGAGGGAGAAGGAGTGAGAGTTAACTGGTTTTAGAGAGGGGGAGGGAGAAGGAGTGAGAGTTAACTGGTTTTAGAGAGGGATGAGAGTTCGGGACAGAAAGGGGAAAGAAATAGCTGAGTAAGACAGAGGGAGAGAAAGAATAGCAAGAAAGAAACAATGTGATTATCTTGTAGGTGATATTATTAGCCGCTTTTCCACTGTTGGGTGAGTGCGTGCCAGTGCTACCTAGTGGCCAGGTAGGGCCTTTAGCCTTGAGCCTAAAGCCCCGAGCTAGAAATCTCTGCTTCCCCACCACCGGGTCTATAGCACCATGGCGTTGCGCTAAATCCCGCCCATAATGTGCCACATAATGAGAGCAATATAAGTCTGCTTAGCTAGACAATGCGTCCCATAACGTAAACTAACAACTTCATTTCATCAGACTAACTTGCTTGCACTAACATCATATTGTAACATTACTTGTATTTAGCTAACTAGGTAGCTCATAGCTACATCGCAAACTAAGTCACCTTGTTCTGTCTCCTGTGGCAAGACTGTCGTGTCCCGGACGTTCTCTCCACTTTCAGCAGGGCGATGTCCGAGCACACTATCCATAAGCTCGAACCATGGACAATTATTCTACCGATGGGCACCATTTTTCCCATTGTGGATTTTCGTAGCTCTGTAACTAGGCTTCAACTTCTTCAGTTTCTCCCTAACCTGTGCGGTAGTGCGCTGAATACCCAGTTTGGATAATTCAGTGACTATATACTTCACCACATCCTCGTTTCTACAAACTCCGTCGAACTGACGCTGAACATTTCCCTCAGCCCAGATGTTAAGAGCTTTTGTTTTTTCTGCAGACCAGTACTGGCAATTGTTTTCCATTTCCTCCAAACGTAGCAAAGTAACGTTAAGTTAGCTTTCAATATTATTTGGGATACACAGGAATAGACATGGCTGCAGGGGGTCGTCTGATATAAAGCCAAAACCAGCTAAGCTTGTGATAACCCCACCCTTGACCATGGCCGCGCCCCTAGTCCCAGCTGGCCCTACAAGGACCAAGGTAATCGGGCGGCCAAAATTCCTGGACTTAAGCCCTGACGAAACCCCGACGAGGCCCTGGAAGTGCCAGTGGAAAGCCACTTGGCCCTGGCACACACTGTCTCGCCCAACAGCGGAAAAGCGGCTAGTGTTGCTCTGGCAGTACTATGCCCATATATGGTCATGCCAAAAAGTCATTAAAATTAGAAGTTGAAAGAGTTGGGAGGAGGATCAGGCTGAAGGTAGAGTGGCTGACTCCGCTCTGCGTCTCCTCCGGCGGTGGGTTAGGGTTAAGCCAGAGTGAGGGTGCGTCCCAATATTATTCACTCCTCACCTCCTTTCCTCCACTCGTCTCCTACCCGGAAGTATGCAAAACAGCCTGTACATTTAAAGTACAAGTGTTTGCATGTACAGTATACAATGTACCTGACATTGCGGTTTGCCTTTTGATATGTTAATTAATATGCTCACATTAATATGTAATCGGCAACATTAGATTAAAACACAAATACGGTTTCTCGGGCATGCATTTTTTGAGTATTGGGACCTGATTGGGACGCACCCCCAGCGTGCATTCGCCTGTGTTTGTGTCTCACTTTGATGACATCACACACTGCTGGGCCTTCAGTTGAGAGGCGCTTGGTCTTTTGGGCCTACAGCGAGTTTTTAAGAGTCTTTTTTTTGTTTTTGTTTGAGTCCTTCAGTACACAGCTGCAGGCACAGGAATACCAGCACAGATAAGACCAAAAAACAGCTAACAGCTATTCCTGCACAAATATAACAGTGAACAATTCCTCAACAAATATACAGTACTGTCTTTTATTTTTGGCCAGCCACCCCCCGACCGTTATTATACCTCTTAAATTCTTTTTGTTCTCATTTTTTGACCTCTCTCTGCTCTGGGCTTCATATTGCAAACAAACTGCTTTGTTGGAGGATCGATTGAGCATTGCAAGAGCAATAATGGTCCTGTCAATCACAGCACATCCAGGAAGAATCAGTCAGCAGGTCACACAAGGAGAAAACTCACGTCTGAACAAGAGGTCCTGGAACCAAGGAAAACCTCCATGACCGAAACCCCTTCCACATCCGAGCCAATGGAGCTACTGCACAGCGTAATGAACCCCCCAATCACACGTCTCCACACAGCAGGGAGTTTACTGTAGGACCTATCAGAGAAAGGTGTTAATGGCAGAGACAAGAGTCTCCAAAGGAATTGGGACTTGAGCGGGAACGAGTTTTCATCCTGGACCATCCTCACCACATTGATGTTCTCTTCCCCTGCTCTCTTCTCTCCCTTCCTCTCTCTCTCACTCTCCTTCTCTCTCCCTCCCTCTTCCCCTTTCCCTCTCCCTCTCTCTCTTTCCCTCCCCTGTGTCTCTCAGCTGTGTCTGTGTGAGTTAGTGTGAGGAAGGTGTCCTGTAACTGCAGGTTAGCACTACAGGTGATATCCGCTCTGCTAGCACAAACTCACTCCATCTTCCTCTCTCTCTGTCTTCCACTCTGTCCCTCTCCCCCCTCCTGCTCCCTCTCTCCCTCCCTTGTCACTGCAGGTTAGCACTACAGGTGATATCCACTCTGCTAGCACAGCACACTCCATCTTCCTCCTTCACTTCCTGTCCTTGTCTCACTCGTTTACCTTCCTCTCTCTCTCTCTCTCTCTCTGACTGTCTTTGTACGTTGTGGGGAGTGACAGGGACTGGAGCTGGCCAGGCATGAGCCTACACACACAACCAATTAGTATGGCAATTATTCAACATCTTTTTCTCTATCTCAGTGTCTGTCTGCTGTTCACCTTCCAATTTGTCCTTTCCCTTTTCTTTCTTTTATTCCCTCTGTTGTATTTCTCCATCAGTTTCCCCACTGTGCTCTCTCTCAATTCAATTCAAATATCCTTTATTTGCATGACAAGTAAACTTGTGTTCCACAAGCATTGATAC
>CM056376.1:91624647-91759357 GCA_029718625.1 Synaphobranchus kaupii | reverse complement strand
TTTATTTGTATCATTTTTCATAATTTTGGCTTACAGCTCCAGAAAACCCCCAAAACAGTATTTCAAGAAATTAGAATAGTGTGTCGAAAATCAGCATTTACTTCAGTTATTTCACAGAATTAATGTTTTAGACTGAGTGTCACACTATCATCTAATTTACTCAAAACACCTGCAAAGTTTATCTCAGTTTGGTTCAGTATGGGGAAGACTGCAGACTTGACAATTGGCCAGAAGACCATCATTGACACCCTCCAGAAGATGGGTAAGCCACAAAAAGTCATCGCTAAGGAGGCTGGCTGTTCACAGAGTGCAGTGTCCAAGCATATCAATAGAAAGTTTAGTGGAAGGGAAAAATGTGGCAGGAGAAGGTGCACAAACAAAAGAGATGACCGTAGGCTTCAGCGGATTGTCAAGCAAAGACGATTCCAAAATTTGGCGGAGATGCAGACGGAGTGGACTGAGGCTGGAGTCAGTGCTTCAAAAACCACCACGTACAGACGTATCCGGGACATGGGCTACAATTGTCGGATTCCTCGGGTCAAGCCACTCCACTCATTCTCTGAAATAACTGAAGTAAATGCTGATTTTCGACACACTATTCTAATTTCTTGAAATACTGTTTTGGGGGTTTTCTGGAGCTGTAAGCCAAAATTATGAAAAATGAAACAAATAAAGGCTAGAAAATATTTCACTTTGTGTTGTAATGAATCTATAATCTATGAAAGTTTCACTTTTTGAATGGAATTATGGAAAAAAAAACTTTTCCATGATATTCTAATTTTTTGGAAAGGATCTGTATATACACTACTCACAAAAAGTTAGGGATATTCGGTTTTCGGGTGAAATTTCAGGATGAACCTAAAATGCACTATAACCTTTACAGGTGAAATTAATTTGACCTTCTCTAAACTTTTGAATGCACATGTCCAACTATTCAATGTTTCAGTACTTTTTGCACAACTTGCTGTTCTCTAACAAGGAGCTGAACGGCAAAATTCACAACAGGTGTTTGATCCATGAATCGACTAATACATTTTCTGGTTCAATTAGAATTGGTATTTAAACAGTCCTCTTCATCATGCTGTTCACATTTTGACATCATGAGACCAAGACGACACCTAACAATTGATCAACAGTACCTCGACATTGCGAGGCTTCAAACAGGATGTTCTCAGAGGGAAGTGGCCACTGAGCTTAGAGTGTCACAGAGTGTCATCAGCAGGTTGCAACAGAGATACAGAGAGACTGGAAGAGTCACAGAAAGGCATAGAAGTGGACGTCCTTTGGCCACATCCCACACTGATGACCGCTTCATTGTGAACAGTGCCCTGCGGAACCGGATGATGAATGCCACTCAACTCCAGGCACATTTAAGGGAGGTGAGAGGCACCCAAGTGTCACGTCAGACCATTCAAAACCGTTTACATCAGCGTGGTCTGCGTGCTAGACGACCTGCAAGGGTACCTGACCACACCACCAGGCACAGGCGTCATCGTCTTGCATGGGCCAGGGAGCATTTACGCTGGATGAGGGACCAGTGGGCCTCAGTGCTGTTCTCTGATGAAAGTCGATTCACGTTGAGCAGAAATGATGGCCGCCAACGATGTTGGAGACGTCAAGGAGAGCGCTATGCATCAGCCACTGTTGTCACCAGATGACCCTTTGGTGGTGGCGGTGTTACAGTGTGGGCAGCTGTGTCTAGTCAATACAGAACTGCCCTACACTTTGTGAATGGTACAGTGACAAGCCCATACTACCTGAATAACATCATTAATCCAGTCATTGTGCCCCTGCATGAACAACACAGGCCTAATTTCATCTTCATGGACGACAATGCTCCAGCTCATCGAGGTCGCATCATTAGGGAAAGGCTGCTGGAGACTGGGGTACCTCAAATGGAGTGGCCTGCACTTTCTCCAGACCTGAATCCCATAGAAAACCTATGGGATCAGCTGACTCACCGTGTAGAGGCTCGTAACTCTGTACCCCAGAACCTCAATGACCTGAGGGCCGCCCTTCAAGAAGAGTGGGATGCCATGCCTCAGCAGACAATAAGTCGACTTGTGAACAGCATGAGACGTCGTTGTCAAGCTGTAATTGATGCTCAAGGGCACATGACAAGTTATTGAGACATTTACATTTTTGTTGTGGTATACCCACCACTGTTGTTGGCTTTTGTTTCAATAAATTGTTTGAGATGAGGAAATCACCATTGCATGCTTCTACTTAAATGCCCTACTTTCATGATACGTATAATATCACTGTAGCGTGAACTTACATTTTCCATAAATTTCACCCGAAAGCCGAATATCCCTAACTTTTTGTGAGTAGTGTATATATATTTTTTTCTTTTTTTAATATCGCAAGCTAATTAATTCTTTCTCTGTTTTTTCCTTTTCCGCCATGGTCCAAAGGCTGCAATTTAGAGCAGGAACTCCTGGCAGAGGGGCTCAGGAATATTTATGTCTGGTCCCCAGTGCCATATTTTATTTTCCTTTGCTTTGTTTAATGTGCTCTTTTTGGAAGGAATTGCATTTAGATCACACTCTGCTATGTCCTGACATCTTCTGAAGGGTGAGTGCGGAGGTTTAGGTGAGGCTCTGTCTAATTTCTTGACAAATCTTCCCCGGAGAGTCCAATTGGCACAGGCCGTACCGCATGCTCGAATCGGTCTGTGTAAACCAATTTGCTGGTGCAGGGGAAGGAAGGGGGAAAAAGAGCACCTACCCCCCCCCCCCCCCACCAAAAGCAAAGCAAAGCAGAAAGAAGACGAGGAGGACTAACTGGCGAAGCGCAGCCCAAAGACAAATGACAGCGGCGGGAGAGAGCCTCAAGCCTTCCTGATCCGCCGGTGCGGAATGGCACCATACGAGCCTGCGGTAGCATCCTCTGCGCCGGAGTTGCCGGAGCACAATAGCCCCTCCCTCCGGTGAGGCTGCGTCGGAGGGGCCTTTTCAACACCTATTTCGGGGGTCCCTTTGTGAGGCAGGAATCCTGGCACGGATTATGGAAATGAGGCGCAAGTGAGCGTCTCCGGGGAGGGAAGAGAACGACGACGAAAAATGTTCGGAGCATAAATGGGAAGAGAGACAGTTTATGTTTTTGACAAGATGCCGTTCATCACCGTCCCCCTCCAGGGGAGCCTCCTGAATGCAAGTCCTTGTTCTGTGTCCAATGCCTTTATTGCCCCTCGCTTAGCATTCCTTAATACCCGCATTTACACTCTCTCCGCCACTGAAGGGAGATTTCATGTGGCTTATTATTTATATGTCTTCTCATGTAGCGCTTTTTAAACGCTGCTAGCATGTCAAATCCTTTATGGAATGGAAAGGTGATCAAGGGGATTCTCTGGACAAGCTTTAAGTGTTTGTGTTCTTAAAACAAACGCTCTCGATCACTATGAAGAAACCGTCGCCCCCCCCCAGTGGGAACCATTATAGGAATGTTTCAAAAGATGTCTGTAAGAACGCTTTGATGTTGCCGTCTCCACATTGTCATTAGCTGGACTTCTCCAGGATTTCTGTAGTGATGATAACGATAGTGATGAAGGTGGTGATGATGATGGTGGTGGATTGTGTTTCATATAGGACCAAAAAGCACTTCGCTATAAAGGGGGTTAGGGGCAGGGGACGGGCTCAACTGTTTCCAAAGTGTAATGCTCACCTGGGGAGGCACATGCAACATTTTGAGTCTGACTGATCAGCTGTGGGAGCAGTGGGGGAGTGGGTGAGGTCCTTTTGCCATTGACTTTTTTGTGGGAATGGCATCCAGCGGGCACCACAGGTCTGTGCCCCTGGACCTCTGTGAAAGCCAGTGCTCGGCACACCCAGCTCCAAGACCCATGTTTTTCAAAGGCGTGCGGCCGAAATGTTCTTGAATCCCTCATTTCGGAGGTGAGGTGCATTGCCACTGCAGTGAATGTCCTGAGAAAGACACAGCCGCGATTACACCGGGCAGAATGCGTTTGCGTTGCATTTACACTCTTGAGTGCTGCGGAAGAGTATGGAGGCTATGTTCAGAGGCTAGCGCAGTGCTGCGGAAGAGTATGGAGGCTATGTTCAGAGGCTAGCGCAGTGCTGCGGAAGAGTATGGAGGCTATGTTCAGAGGCTAGCGCAGCGCTGCGGAAGAGTATGGAGGCTATGTTCAGAGGCTAGCGCAGTGCTGCGGAAGAGTATGGAGGCTATGTTCAGAGGGCTAGCGCAGTGCTGCGGAAGAGTATGGAGGCTATGTTCAGAGGCTAGCGCAGTGCTGCGGAAGAGTATGGAGGCTATGTTCAGAGGCTAGCGCAGAGCTGCGGAAGAGTATGGAGGCTATGTTCAGAGGCTAGCGCAGTGCTGCGGAAGAGTATGGAGGCTATGTTCAGAGGCTAGCGCAGTGCTGCGGAAGAGTATGGAGGCTATGTTCAGAGGCTAGTGCAGTGCTGCGGAAGAGTATGGAGGCTATGTTCAGAGGCTAGCGCAGTGCTGCGGAAGAGGTATGGAGGCTATGTTCAGAGGCTAGCGCAGAGCTGCGGAAGAGTATGGAGGCTATGTTCAGAGGCTAGCGCAGTGCTGCGGAAGTGTATGGAGGCTATGTTCAGAGGCTAGCGCAGTGCTGTGGAAGAGTATGGAGGCTATGTCAGAGGCTAGCGCAGTGCTGCGGAAGAGTATGGAGGCTATGTTCAGAGAGGCTAGCGCAATGCTGCGGAAGAGTATGGAGGCTATGTTCAGAGGCTAGCGCAGCGCTGCGTGTGGAGCAGTGTTGAGCAGGTACCGCACCTTTGTTACACCGGCACGGCCTACTACAAGGAGAGCCAGGACTCTGACCCCTCGGCTCTCGTATCCCAAACTTAGTGTGCAGCCTAAGGCGTACCTATTACAGCATTCATCACAATGAGTGCTTGCCATCGCTTACTTTTATTAATAAGTGCTGCCGTTGTCGTGGTGTAAATTGGATCTTGTGCCAAGAGACACCTTTTCCCTGGGGCAGCGGTGTAATGGCGAGTCTTTAAATGATCCGTGTCTGCGTATATGTGCGTCTGTGCGTGTTAAAACCCAAAAGATGCCCGTACGGCATATAGTTTAATGGGGTCTCTATGAATTATTCCGCCAATTATAAAACTCTATTTTGTTTCCAGAGGCTGTCTGGATCTCATTGTTTGGGGAAATTAGTCACGGCTTGTTAATTGCAAACAGAGTGATGCAGAGAACTCACCTTTACAGTGATAAGGTTCTTGGACCTGTTTTTTTTGTGATTAAAAAGGCTCGACAACTTCACTTAGGATCACGCATCAACAGTACCCTTCTTTGTGGATTGCTTATAGATTGTGTCTGACGTGGCAGTATAACATTCTTTAATTCACTGTCAATCCTTTTAAACAAAACTAACAGATCAGGCTGAGGCTACACTAGATAATTTTGGTTAGAAGGTAAGGTATCTGAGATTGATGTCTAACTTAAAAACAACATTTTTTGTTGGTCGGCTTTAGGTAAAATATTGAAATACAAAATACAAAAAGGTACATCTTACAGTCAGCAGCCTGCAGTACATCAAGTACAGTACAAAGCAATACTATGCCAGTGGGGTGTTATTATTTAAAGTGGTATGTTTGCTAAGCTTGCACAATGATCAAAAATGGGTTCAGAAGTCTTTTCACTCTACAGTCCACATTTCACTCTCAGTCAGTCCACGTGTGCGGTTAACTAGGGGAGTTGCCCTTGCACTGTGAAATAGGGCGAAACCCTGTTGAATGATCCCTGTCTCCCTCAAAATGCGGTGTCATCACTTACTGCACTTTTCTATGGCTATGCTAGTGCTGGGTGAGCCTAGTGCCTGCCTAGCAGTGCTTCTTGCTTTTTCTACAGCCACTTCCGGGGCCTCAGAGGTGCTTCAGTCATGCTTTCTTAGTGACTCAAGTCTGGCCATTTTAACCCCCCGGTCCTCATCGGACCTATCAGCGTAAAGGGGAGAGGCCATGGTCATAGGCTGGGTTATCGCAGGTGACTTGCTATCAGAATATTGCAGTTATATATGTGGGAAGGCTTTCGCGTGACATTGGCTCAGCACTAGACAAGCTAGCGGGCTGGCAGTCTTGCGTGACGCTTAAGGTGCAAACTCAACCTGGCAGGCCTGACTGTAGAAATGCGGATATTGTGCGACTTTGTGCGGTATAGTCAGGGTTTCCGATCCCGAATGGCAGGAGCATGTCCATGGCCCCCATAGCCTAACACTTTAGCTGGACCCGCTACCCCTGTGAGTCTCCATATTTTCATAGCATGCGAATCGGTGTCTGGTGCATCTAAAGTTTATTCATGGATATCTAAGGTTAATTTCTCCCAAAGGCGTCTGCCAGTAACCCATGAAAGTGGAAGACAAATTTAGATACCACCAACCGTTACTATCAAGGGCCAGAATAATGAAGGAGTTGAGAAGAGCGTAAGCCTGCCTGAGGGTTTGCAAGCTCTGCATTTCATCATCCGTTCCATCATGCCATTACAGCAGAATGGATGTTTAATATTTGGTTCTGACAAAAATCTTCTAAATTGTGTCATTTTTTTAATGCTGCTGTGATAAATGTTACTTTATCACAGTAAAATACATTCTCTTGCAATTATTTTGCATCTTGGTTGGTAGTAAGATTTCACAAAGAAACAGCTTTTGAATCTGTGATGTTTGCAGTGTAACTCGGCTAAACTTTTAAAAGTCAAATCAGCTATGATTTAGGCTAATGCTTAAATGATTTAAACTTGTGGATTTCTTCCTACTAACTCCCCACATTAGTGGCGATGAGCTCTGTGTTTTCCGCTTGCTACCATCTGTCTGTTGCCCTATAGATGAGCTTCTGCTCTTCATATGCTGAACTTCCTCCTTTGAGTTTTTCCAAGTAGATGGTCGGCATATGATGCCTGGGAGGGTGGCACTTCTCCCATTCCCTCATTTTGTTACACTGCACCCCAAACCCCCCCCCCCCACGGCCAGGAATATACATTCTTTGAGCAGTGCTCGCAGTACAACCAAAATAATGAAGCCGGTTCTTCAAAATGGATTTGGGGTAGGGCGCTCACTGTTGCCTGGATTACTTCAGAAAATATACAGCCTTGTAAATGAATTGTCAGTTTCCCTGTATACGAGTGTCTGCTAAGTGAATGATGATTATGATTATTATTATTGTTATTATCATAATAATAATAATAATATTGATAAGTGCTGTAGCATGATGAGGCACATAAAATATTTTGGATTTGTGACTGTTATCTGCATTTTAATTGACCAACTTCAGTTGTGTTTATTTCACTGTGCAAACCAATGAGGGTGGTTTGACTTGGTTTCGAGTGTAACCTACTGCTCAGATGCTGTTGACCCAGGGATCTCATCAACAGGCCAGCGTTCTGTTGCAGCCAACTCAAGCGTAACACATTTTGAGGTGGTTCACTAAGTTTGAACATTGGTTCTCGGCTTATAATGGAAAAAAAAGCTATTTCTTTATTTACTTATAATTCACTTGCATGAATTGTCAGTGGTAATTTAATAAGACTCACTGCTGGGCTGGAAAGGGTGAGAGTGCAGTATAGAGACTGTCCTACTATGGTACTTTGCACAGGATAAACATGCCCCCTGAGGGCCTGCCTGAAATTGCATGTTTGGAGGGCTGGTGTGCTGTTGACCCAGGCTGGGCTCCTTTCAGGTGTAGCCGACCAACGCCAAGGCGGGTGAGATGGGACGTGGCAGCAGATGGTCATGTGACCCTGGAGGAAGCGGAGGGCTGGACTGTTGATGTATTACTGGACTCAATCCCCTATGTCTCCTGTCAGTCCAGCTCGGCCCTCCTTAATGCTAATGCGTGCTTTGATGGGCACGGACTCGTATCTCAGTGGTGAAGAGCTTCACCAAATAAGACCTCTCCCTCGCACAGACTCCACACTTCAGAGAAATTCCATGACACGGTGAAATCCCGGCTCCCCGGCGATGCGGTTCGCATTCCTCTCATATCCAGCAGAATGAGATTTATTCTGCCACTGGGGTCTTCTCATCCTTCCTTGTAATGGTCTCCAGCCCCCTGCCAAAGATAAAGAGAGGAAAAAAACAGGCAGAATATGTCTCTGCGCTTAGGAACATGAGTGGGCCTTTTGTTTTTCCTTGTTAGACCCGTGTCGAAACCTGGTTGCGCGGTGCGTACATGTTCTGTATTGTGCTGTGGAAGTGACCCCCTCCAGCAGTTTCAGGAGCGAGGAAGCCTCGGAAGATCTTTGCGCAGCCACACGCTCGCCTGCCAACGGAGCCAACATGGCTGCCTTTCAGCACGTGCACAGTAGCGCTCAACCCAGAAAAAGAGAAGCTGCATGCATCCCATCTCCCTGTGTCCCTTTGCCAGTAAAAGACATCCGGCAACGTGTTGAGTGGACCGAAAATAGCGTTAAAAATAAAGGAGCGAAGGATCCGGGAGGGCATGGAGATAAAGAGCAGGGGATGAAGGCGTTTCTCACACGGATTGAATCCCCCTGCCCTGCGGTGAGCTGGCTTTGGCGCCGTGTTTATTGGCGCTCTCCATCTTACTGTCTGCCAGTTTAAACCGGGGCAGCACGCCCTCGCTCATCAGCAGTCCTCCAACTACTCAAGGATCCGTGCTTCTGAGGCCAAGAGATAGCCACTGCGTGACGAGAGATGGACTCGTGTTCGTTTTTCAAAAACAACTCGTGAACAAAAAAATGAGCCCTCGGAGGTCTTTGGAAAGATCAAAGGCACCAGGGATTTCGCGGATCACTGTGCGTCGTGCCTGCTGTGGCGGGCGCTTCTTGACCCTGGAGTGGCGATCCAGAGGAACGCAACGGCCAACTGCGGTCAACGCCGTCTCCTGAAAAATCAGCACTTCCTGCTCTGGTGCCAAAACCTCCCTGTTCCAACTTCAGGGCTTCCAGCTCAACTGAACCAACCTTATCAGTGCTGTTATATTGGCCCTGCCTTTTTGACTCCGCCCCTTTTCACTTCTTGCCACACCTTTTTGTTTGCACTGCCGCCACCCCTCCCCACTCCCTTCACAGCAAGTCCAAACATATTATGGCACATTATTATTCAGTAACACCGTGGCATTAATACCACATAGCAGTATGCACAAGAATTGATCAGTCTGCAAATCGCAGACACAAACATGATTTCTTTATTTAATGTTTATAGCACAGATGTGCTTCATCTGCGTTATGTTTGTTTTATTTCATGTCGGATGGTGGTGGGGAGGAATCTTCCATCATCTCCTTACAGGACTATATTTCTGTTCCACAAAATTAGCTCTTGAAATTGGATAACTTTTTAACAAGCCATTATTCTATAAACTAATATATGCAATGCTTTATCCTGTTATTGAGCCATCATTTCAAGCAATTTTGTTTTGTTAGACTAATGTTTTCTAGCATTCTTTATAGTTGTGTTTATGACTGTTTTTCTTTTTCTAATGTTCTGTGAGTCTCTGTTTTCCCTCTTGCCAGATTAGGCCTATTCATTAGACTGTTGTTAGATTCTTACTTTGCACCCTTCAGAAGACGTTTTTTTATAAACCGTGGGGTGATGGCCTCAGCAGCCGGTCACATGGCGGACTGCATTAATGAAACTAATTAGCAAACCACAAAAGGTAAAAATGGAATTCTCCCTTAGAACATTGTTGTGAACAAAACAGGGTAAAATACAATGAAATTCAAACCCAAGGGCAATACAATACAGCTTTTTAAAATGTGTTTTGCACCCTTTGGCATGCGGCAGTTAATGGGGGATGGTGTGGTGTTACTACATGACCTGGGAACAAACAGGAAGCAGGACTCTGCTCTGCCGCTCCCTCCTCACGATCCCCGTTGCTGGGTATGGGAACGCCATGCATCCTGAGTGGAGGAAGTCTTTCTTTCTTCCTCGTTTCACCTCCTCTTAAGACTTAAGAGACCTGTGTGTCTGTCTACCTGAAGGGGGTCATGCCTACACCCATCCCTGCGCTCTCTGTCCACCTGCTGCCCTCCTGGACGAGTGAGTACCCAAGGATGTCTCAGGCGCTATATCTCTCAGACACTATCTCTCTCAGGCGCCATTTCTCTGGCGAGTGTCTCCGGCGCTATCTCTCTCAGGCGGTTAGTCTTTTCTGTGACTTACAGCAAGCACGAAAATGAGAGCGCCACTCATTTTAAACTTTGTTTGGAAAAAGCCCTTGGTCCCATCCGCTTTTGGCTTCTGCAGTGGCCACACATGCACGCATGCACGCACACACCCTGCTGTCTTTACATTTGTGGAAAGCACAAGTTTGACACGGTTGGAGGCTTTACTCTTATGCCTGGAACAGCCTGCAGAGGCGGCCCGCCAGACCTGCAGCTGCCAGGTTTCATGGAGAGACAGTTAGAGGTACTCACTGCTGTGAATGCACCTCAGAAGGTTCATAACGGGCTCTCTCCTCACAGTCAGCAGTGAGGGCTGGAGTAATACATGCAGCCAAGCGGCGCACTGCTCACATATATGTGAAAAGGAACCCTTTGTTAAAGGCAAATGTTAATCCAATGCGGCGGCTTTCGGCTGTGAGAGTGAGATGAGAAATAACAGTGGGCTCCTTGCTATGGATTCTTACTGTAGATTTGTCATCTACAGACCTGGTAGGCGGCCTGCTTTTTTTTCTCTGAGCTGAATCTGTGGTTTTGTTCATTTGAGTAGCTATCAGGTCTACTCCAAACAGGGTGTCATTCACAAGTGTCGTTCGTTCGCACACGCATGCACTTTTGTGAATATTGGGATGGCAAGTATGCCATCCGCCAAGTTACGGCTTGGTGGGACATGCCCCTATACAGCACCGAGAGTTTGGCACTTTTCAGGGTTTCCTACAGAAGTAACCACAATGACCATAGACTCTGAGCCCTTAAAAACATTAACTTCTGTATGTTCTGACCTTATGTAACCACACAGCATTCAGATACAACTTCACACATCCACACAATAAAGCCCCAAACTTGGGTTATTTTGCTGTTTTTCTCCTTCCTCTTCCGCTTCTTCTTCTTCCCATTCTCCTGCCAAACTGCCTGCCTCTGTCGCGATGTTATCCAATGGGGAGAATTATTCTTTGAGGGTATGGTCCATATACCTGCTCATCAAGCTTTTCACCCAATAAAAACGCTTCATACTAATGGTTTTTAATGTTAATACAGCTAATGGTTTCATGCTTTCCGAGAAGTTACTGTGGCCTAATGGATAAAGGCGCCGTCTCTCACACAGGATTGTGGGTTCGAGCCCAGCAGGGCACATTTTTATTTTCCACAAAAACAATGTGCACCTGTTAAGTACTTTTCATTTATTAAAGTTACTCACGCATAGCCTACATAGCGCTGTCTATAAGTCCTTAATTCGAACTTGCAAAAACTAGGCCTGCCTTTAAAAGTCTTGATATCAAAATGTGGCCAAGTTACAACTAACAATATTGCCTATCGTAGGTCACACTAAATAAACTAGCTCTATTCCAAAGCAATGCTATCCAAACTTTCCTAAATTATTTAATGCAACTTGGCCCTGTGTTTCTTCATCTTACCATCTCAAGAGAATGTGGTCAATGAAACTGTATGTGCCACGTCAAACTGCAAAATGAAAATAATTTATAGTGGAAATACTCAGATTCAGATGTGTTGCACTTAGAAATTAAACAGACAAATTACTACACTATAGGGCATGTTTGAACAGTTGTCTGCATCCACTGCTTTGGGTCTATGAAAAGCACAGAATGAATAAAATGTATTATTATCATTATGTATTTATTGATTCATTTATTTGGATTTCTATCAAAACCTGTGTGGTCCTACAGAGCATAGATATCCTTGTGTTCACAAAATTCTGTTTGCAAATATCATAAATACTATTATGTTAAGAAAATTGGTACTATTACTTATTTGCCACCATCTGACCCACAAACATGTCTGGATACGTTTGTAAAAATGCTATATCATCACCCCTTTCTCTATTGTTACACATGATGTTTCTTGATATAAATGTGTTTGTGAATTGTAAAGAATTCTGTAGCAGCAGTTAACATTTTAAAACCTGTACATTTTCTAAAGTAAACTTGCCAACAAAGTACAACCATATCCTTTCTGGAGTGTAATTTTTCATCAACTGTTAAAAACATTCATTGAAATCATATGTTGTTCCATGAGGCACAATCTCTTCACATGCAAAGATGAAGAAACACAGGGCCAAGTTGCATTAAATAATTTAGGAAAGTTTGGATAGCATTACTTTGGAAATAGAGCTAGTTTATTTAGTGTGAGCTACGATAGGCAATATTGTTAGTTGTAACTTGGCCACATTTTGATATCAAGACTTTTAAAGGCAGGCCTAGTTTTTGCAAGTTGGAATTAAGGACTTTTAGACAGCGCTACGTAGGCTATGCGTGTGTAACTTGGCTTTTTTTACATCGTAGACGTTTTTGATCTGATTTTCTTTACTGTGAAATACCCAAAGACATAAAGAGTTGAATTTGCTGTCTTTCTTTGTCTTTTCTGTCTGCAAAGCATCTGCTTAGAATGGTGGATGCAGCCTCCTGTGTTGGCTAGTCCAATAGTATGAGTGTGATCTCACTGTATGGGTGCTGGGTCTGTACACTGCTAATATCATCTCCCATTGATGGACTGTGGGGTTCCAGAAGTGGGATTCCTTCCCTTTTAGGCTCTCCCTGAATCTCCTGCTCCTGCAAGCAAGGAAGTACCCCACCCTTGCAGGGTAGGCTACCTAGTGAGTGCAGAGCCCCTGTAAGTGTCAGCTCAGGGAAAGAGGCAGGTTCTCAGAGGGTGGCAGGGGTATAGGCCAAGAGCAAAACCATGCCCAAGTTTGAGAGCATGGGCAAGGGAAGAAGTGTGGCAAAGTGGGTATGCAACTGGAAGAGGAAGAAGTTGTTGCAAATCCCAGGGTTTGCTGTTGTACCATTAGGTAGGCTATTTAACCAGAACAGCTGGCAAAATGCTTTTCTGGGTAGATAGCAGGGCTGGGCAATATGGCCAAAATGTCATATCATGATATTTTTCATATTATTGTTGGTATTTGATGGTATTTGGTTTTCCAATACAAATCACACGAGAAGTAAACTGAACTGCAACTGTAAAAACTGTTTTTATTAGAAATATGAACTCTGAACGGCATGAAATATTGATTAACATTCAAAAGTAGTAAACATTAAAAACCCTAATGCAACCTGAAAATACAAGGTTTGGAATTAAATAGGCTGACCAGTCACTTAACCGGACATTTCTTCCTTTTGGGACTGAAAATATCCGGACCGGATTTCTCAATTCCTGTTAGGTTTTGCTCATACTGGTATAGCGAAAAATAAGGTATACTGCCCGGCCCTAGTGCTCAACTAGTTCTACCTGGAATCCCTGTGAGGGAATGCCAATGCTTTGGCGTTTGGCTCCACTTCAGGTTTCCCTGAACATTTTGTGTCTGAAAGCGAGAAGCTCCAACCGAATTTAGAACTCAAGTGTTGCTAACGACGAGCCTCACTAGCTCAACGCTAGTTCCATGGCTTCTGACAGGTGGGACAGGCTTATTTACAGACGCATTGCTTCTAACAGCCACAGTGCATTAGGAGACCAAGATGTGGCTATCTTTACACAGGTGTGTTTTCACAGACCTGCACTGCAAGCTGCTGTCTGTGCTGGAAGTCCCCAATATGCCACAGAGTTTAAAAACCCTGTTTCCACCTTTCTCCCAAGTTAACAAAAGTTATCCGAAATATAATTGCTGCGTAACATCAAGTTCCTGACGACATAATAACATCATGAGTACAGAATGAATAGCAAAACAAAGCAAATCATGAGCCACTTGATCTTTTATTAATGAAACGTGCTACAACTGTTTGTACTGTTTGTCTTATTTTACCGTATCAACGCGTGTCTGTCCGCCTGTTTGTGTAGTAGTTGAGTATGGCTTGTTACGCAAGACAGATTTCAGAGACATAATGGCAATTAACCTCATTAAAGGACAAAAATACAGTTGTATGGTGTCTACGGCAGTGTAGTATAATGGTTAAGGAACTGGCCTTGTAACCGAAAGGTTTCAGGTTCGATTCCCAGGTAGGTCACTGCCGTTGTACCCTTGAGCAAGGTACTTAACCTGAATTGCTTCAGTATATCCAGCTGTATAAATGGATAATATATAAAGCATGATAAAAAGTTGTGTAAGTCGCTCTGGATAAGAGTGTCTGCTAAATGCCTGTAATGTAATGTCTACAAATTTTTAATTGTATTTTGGAAAAAAATGCATACCTGATAATTTAGACCGCAGGTGCCAGAGATGCACTCAATCACAAATAATAAAGTTGCCAACTAGCAAGATCTGCAACGCAATGTTGCAGAGTTTCATTTTCTGATACACAACTGTCATGAAAATGTTGATTTTGCAGAGTAGCTTGGGTATTTTTGCTTACAAATGTAGAATGGATGTTGCATTGACCTGGATATGCTAACATATGAGTGTTTGTGTGCACATTATGTTTAAATGTTTGTGGGTTAGCCTATTCGTTGATATGGATGTTGAGGAGATTGTGGTACTCACGTGTACTGTTTAATTCCAGCTCCCTAGAGTGAACTGGCTCCTGGGTGGAATGATTAGAATGGGGCTGGTGCAGAATGTGAATTATTCTGCAAAGCTTTTAGCTAAACAACACAGTGTAAGTTATGTTAACTGTATTTATTTATTTTTTTTCCTCTGGATCCACAGCAAATATCAATGTTTTATTGATGAAATTGTGTGTTTTAAGCTGTGGAATGTAGAAAAAGGCTCCTCTCCTCTCAATGTGAGTATTTCCTCCTTGCAGTGAAATCCGTGTGATTAACACCTGGATCCTTCCCCAGGATTAATTAGTTTGATTCTAACTGTGTTGCCACAGCAGCACAAAGCCCCAGGAGGGTGGAAAAGCAAACTGGAAGGCTGGTTTTGTGTGTGTGTGTGTGTGCGTGCGTGTGCGTGCGTGTGCGTGAATGAATGCGTGCTTGCGTGCAGAAATTTGTGCATATACATGGTCCGAAGCCCACGAGGCACAAGATTTGAATTACGTAGATTTTGTGATCTTGGAAAGAATTAAATGACATGAACGTGTGAGACAAAGAAAAATGATTTCTTCATGCATGAAAAGCCGGGCGAAACCGTGCGTGTGTGTGAGAGTCAGAGATACAGAGATACAGAGAGAATGCAAACCCCCCCCCCCCATCCCATTTTTTTTATTTAACCTAGGGTCTGTACACTGACAGCTGCAGCCTGTTTGGGGTGAAAGCCTTCATAACAGTTGGTGGTATCTGAGCCGGAATACTGAGGAAAGTCTGACGGTGGGGGCTGGGGGCTGGGGGTGGTGAGAGTGATGAAAGCCAGCATGCCGATATTCTTATCGAGCTGCGGCGGGTTGACAGCCGCTCTCTGCTGCTTAAGAACACCAACACGCCTCATCGGTCACAACAGAATTGTGCCGCCGCGCTGCGAGACCGCGGCCCACTCATCAGGCCAGAACACCCTGTTCCCTTGCCGCGCTGCATTCCGGTGAATTCTCCCCCTCCCCCCCCGCCGACCTCTGGGTCCTTCCCAGGGTGCTGCGTGCTGTGTTCAGATTAAAAAGCTGTGCGTAACATTAAATTGCACTCCACCCACACGGCTCAATTCTGCTCGGAGCCCGGTCCACAACCTGCGTTTTATGTCACTACACCTGAGAGTGGGGGAACCTTAACTGGACCCATTTATTAAGCTTGATTAGTCCAAATGGCTACGGACGTGATGATGATTTAAGGAGGGCTTGGACGACTGTGGCCCTCCAGGTTAAGAGCCGGCAACCCGGGGCACTTCTGTGCTGAGGGAGTCAGCAATCCACTTCTGAGAAGCAGAGATTTGCCTTTTTTTGTGCTAGCAGCGGAATTGCAATGAGGCCAGTAAAAGGATTTCCACTTCCCTTTAAATCACAGCGGGGTCCGCGCGCATCGCTCCTCAACAGCGGCCCCTTTATGTTCTGACACGTCGGCGAAGACAGCGCGGCTGCAGAAAGGTTCACGGACCTCACTCTCAGCTGGAGGGGGCAGGACCTCCAGTGGAGCGTCTGCCCACACGCCCGTCATAATCACTTCTGCACCGGTTACATACGCCCACGGCACCACAGAATCCTGTGAGTTATTTGCTGAAGTTCACCCTGGCTGTGTGCACTAGTGTGACTGAATGGTGTTTACCCTGGCCAAATGACTTTTGCCCATATGTCAGGGAACATCTACCAGGCATCGCTGTGACTGGAGAAAATAAGGATCCGCTTTGATAGACACGACAAGCTACAGCATCATGTTGGTGGCGATCATGGCCGTGAGCCAGGGCCAAGCTGCTTGGAAGAGCATAGTGGCAGAGGCCAGGGCTTTTGGCAATGCGAAAAACCCCAGCTCACCAATTCCGTTGGAGCATCCAGCCTGTTGCTTTCTCTCATTCTCGTATTATCAATCGAAGAACAGTCAGTAAAACAGCCAAACAAACGAAAAGCACTGAAATGAATGAGCAATCTTCAAATGACAGCTGTGTTTTTGGGGGGGTTTCTTCTGTCTGTTGAAATCTCAGATGCCAATTAATTACGATTTTGCAGCTCAATGCTCGTACAAGCCATTCGTCTTATAAATGTTGATTATGAAATCACCACATTCAGGTGCTGGACTGGAATAAGTAACTGTTAAAACGGCAGTTTTTTAAAAAAAATTCTGGAAGAGGTTGTTTATTATTTCTTCACGGAAAGGGGCATCATTAATCTTCGTTATGAATCCTCAAAAAAAATAAAAAAATAAAACAAAGCACGGGACAGCACTCGTGCGCTGCGTGCTCGTTAGACGTCCCCAGAAAACGAAACTCTGCAAGCAGGCATTACCCGCTGCGTGCCATGCCATGTGTACTGCGCTGAGATTTCGGTTAATTAGGGGCTGTTCGGTAACGAGCAGGGCCTGGGTGCCTGTATCACCAGGAGGGATGGCACAGCCGCTGCCCCTCCGCAGGGCGCCCGAGCTCTGACATTTTCCCGGTGAAGTCGCGGGGCGGGGAGTGGTATTTAGGCGCGGTGTCACTCAGCCGTCCCCGCCGTACGTCTCTGTAGTCCTACTTTCCCTTTGGGGACCGGCAGGGCAGAGGCCGCCTCCTCCTGACCGAGCCGAGAGAGAGAGCAGCGTAGCGTTCCCTCTTTAAAGGCCAACCTTTCTCTTCAGTTAGCGCGTTATTTTATTTTTTTTAATCTACTCCATTTTTATGCTTGGCAGATCAGCTGAATTTCAGAGAATCCCCTCACAAATTACAGCAGTGGCTGTGTCTCGCTCTGCCGGTTCCTTCTCCTGGCTCTAACGGGGAACAGTGCCCCTGGAGGCCTGGCAGACTCACTGACTAACTGACTGACTGACTGAGTCCACAGATGTTGAGTACGTGTGGCTCCACAGTGCATGTCTCTTAACAGGTGGCACAGGGGGAAACCAGCCTGACGGGGGCTGTCATCTATGGCTGAAAGGAAAAATCTGCTTAATTTTCGCATTTTCATTTTATTTTTATTTTCCCCAAGCATTTGCTCAATTTGTTTGTATTTTCCTTTTATACATAAATGCTATAATTTATAGAAGCATGACCATCCGTGGGTAATGCATGCATTTTATTAAATGTTTGCTAATTGAATTTGCACATTTACAATTCATCAGTTTTACAGCTGCATACAAGCACCGTTATGATTCTGTTTTAGTATCTTGGCATTTATATTTCATAAATGTGATATTTTAAATATGTTCCAGAATCATCTATGTGCATCTGTTTCAAAAGGGAAAAAGTCACAGCACTTGGTTCAATACATATGCTGTACCTTGTGTTTGTTGTAGTAATCTTACCAAATCTAGCTGAATTTGACTTTGTAGGTTATATATTTCTGTCATGCTCACACTAACTAGTCTTCCAATTTGGCTTTTAATGCAGTTCCCATCAAGCATTTCACCAAACATCTCATAATCATCATAGCCAATTACTTTTTAAATGAACTATGGGAGCTTGAGTCAAGGGAAACTGATGTGTACACACTCAGGAAAAGTTTAAAAGATAGGAACATCATATTGACACACCAAGTTTCTTGATGGAGAGAGCACAAGCACTCAACCATGTATAGATGATTGATATTGATTAGTTCTTCCAACCTTTGTCATTTGGAGTAGTCTAACTTGTATAAATATTTGGAGTGTCTTGCCAAGCTGAGTATTATACTTACTGTGCTGTGGGTGTTTGAGTTATAATCTGCTGATAGTAAAAGAAAATAAATTTTTGATATTTTTGGAAGAATTTTTCCTTTAACCTGAACGCTGAAGTGAGAACCCACTCCAGATTTGCTGCCATTAATTCATTGTTTAATGGAAAATGTTGAGTGTGGATCTTTTATTAATGTATTTACTTTAAAATAGATGCAGCTTTTTCATATCTGTACTGTATCTTTCTTGCCTCAGGCACTGCTTCATGGGTAATGGAGTTCTTAAATCTAGGGCATTTTAAGAGGTAATGGAGTCCTTATCTCTTCTTCCTGTCCCAGGTATCATGCCTATCTGTGTGGTCACAGACACTGGGACACAAGTTCCCACTCACTTCCAGAGGGTTCCCATACCGCATCTGAGCCTCTCCTCTGCTTGTTCAGACACGTTTGTGAAGGTTAGTGCTTGAGAATACAGGTTTTTATTCTCTCTCACTCTCTCTCTTTCTCCTCTCCATGTGTGTGACCCACATCTCACTCTCTGTGACACAGATCTCTGTTAAATGCCATTTGTATGTTAAATGCCAAAGTATGAAGGGTTGTTTCTTCTGACTTATTTTTCCATTGAGTTCAATAGGAGAATGAGTCAGGAGAAACAACTCTTAAAGTGATCCATCCATATCTACTGCATATCTGGCAGCAGAGTGATGGTTTGAGGCTCGTTTGATACCGCAGACCCTTGATAACTTAGAGCCATTTAGCCAATCATGGGTTCCATACTATTCACTTTAGTCTCACGGCGGCCATTTTAAAAACGAAAACAAGGCTTGGCTTGGCAAACCCGGAAGTTTATCTAGTAGTGGCAGTGCACATTTACAACAAATATGGATGGAAAATGAACAAATCTGTAATTTCTGCCGCCGGTCACTGGGGCTATTATTGATCAATGTGCAATAACAACACACTACAACAATCAAATCAAATAAAATCTGTATTTATTTATATAGTGCATTTCACAACCAGTCGTCACAATACGCTTCACATAAAAACACAGCATATAAACGCCCTCTAGAGCAAGCCAAAGGCAATAGTGGCATGGAAAAACTCCCTGCAACGAAGATAGTAACAATGGTTTTGCAGTCAGGAGAAGAGAAAACGACAGGGCTAGTGTGAGATCGAGGGTGTTTCGCTCCATATGAAAAAACGAGCCACCCTACACAGCCCAAGTAGCTAGGCAGGCGACAGTGTTATGTTAGTCATGTTCAGGGCTTGTTCAGGGTTGGTTACGTTCAGTGCTTGTTCAGGGTTGCTGTGATCTGTAGAAAATAAAAATAAATAGCTAGCTAGTGAGATGGCTTGCTATGCTAACATAATTTGCAGTGCACAGACAGCTAGCTAACGTTGCTTGCCTATCAATTGAATTGGCTCAGTGGCCCAAAAAAGCGTTGATTTTAGCATTATATCTTTTGAACCGATTAAGCTAGATCTATTCTGATTTCAGATTTGTAAATTGTGGATCACATATGACAACAAGGAATGCCAAAAACAATAGATTTTACATATTCTTTGGTTGCGAACCATAACGTTACCTGAGCTGGCTAACGTTAGCTAACGTAACAGCTTTCTCGGGTCTTGATTGTAACGTTATACGCTCTTTTACCTTAAAGGGGACATGAAGCACTCTGTAAAGTGGCTCTGGTTCGTTAGCATTTTACCTTAAATTAGATATGATCGTGCGTTCAAATCTCAAACCCACCCGTATTTGCTGGAAAAAGAAGTTGAAATTAGCTTTTTTTCCACTAGGGTGCAGCCATCTTGGACCAACTGCGGTCGTGACGTCACTAGGTTGGTTGGTCTCTGCTGCTCAATGTATTCCTATGGGAAAATAGCTGACTTTCAGTGAGCTCAACGATGTATCGTGTGGAAAAAATAAAACAAGAAACGCACAGACGGTCTTTTTGTATTGTCCCGAGATGCTCAAATGAGTATTACTGAACAAAACTTAATTTCAAACTTAATTTCCACGAACTGCTTCTGACTATAGCTACTAATGCTGTGGCCTGACGAGACGACAACTGCTGCGCCATCTGTGCTCATCTGTGGAGCCTGTATCAAATGCAAGAGCAGAATCCATTGAAGAAAATGTAAATACAAATACCTTAATGGAGATTCTTAACTTTCCATTCTTCCCCTTACCTTCATATCTTTGTTACATTTCAGGCAAAAGTTCTTCAGAAATTCCCTTTGGCATCCAGCGAAGGTGACTATGACTACATTCTGAAGACTGTGATTCAAGGTGCGTTACAACAGCAGATGGCCAGATGATGTAAATCAGTGGTTCTCAACCCTGGTCCTGGGGACCCCCTGTGTATGCTGGTTTTCGTTCCAACCACAATTGCAATACCAGAATTTTAACAAGCTGTTATTTTTTCTTAATTAGGTGTTTTTATTGTATAGAGAGAACACTTTAAACTCTTTACTCTCTTAAGCCATGTTATGTTAGCAATAGCTATGCATGCTTTGAAGAAAGAAAATCCCATGTTCGTTATGCTTATTGTGTTATATTGCAAACAATTACAAAGAAGAGGTAAGAACTCAGGTGAATAGGCTCCTAATTAGGTAATTGAACACAAGTTTAAGTTCCTTCATAATTTTTTCCTTAAACTTGTTAACACAATGCAGGTTTGGCTCGTTATCATTTGCTTTGTCTTTGAATTCTTCATTATTTACCAAACGGTTAGTTTTAGTGGCCATGTGTCCACAATTTCACCAATTATGAGCCAATTGATTCACCTCAGTCTTTAATTTGATCAGTTAAAACATTTTTTACCTCCTTTTAATTGTTTACAATACAGCACAATGTGAATATTGGACTTTTATTCTTCATGGCATGCATAGCTATTACTAACATAATGTGGCTTAAGAATGTAAATAATCCCTCTAAACATTAAAAACACCTAATTAAGAAAAATTAACAGCTTGTTAAAAAAAGTATTGCAATTGTGGTTGGAACGAAAACCAGCATACACAGGGGGTCCCCAGGACCAGGGTTGAGAACCACTGATGTAAATGATACGTGAACTCCAATGTGTTTAAATCACTTCATATTTTTATCTTTAAATATTATTTTGTTGAAATTTCTGAGGCCAGATTGTGAACGGCTATTCTGTATCAACTGGTCTGCTGGCTGGTTTTCGCTGCTTGGAAATGTAAGCTGTTTGTCAGAATTTATTTAAATAGGTTTTAGCTATTTAACATATTTTTTTAGTGGAGAGGGGTGCTTTTTTGTAATGGCCATGTTTGTGCAAATCTCTTCTTGGTGACTCGCATGCTAGCAGCTGGCTGCTCGCTGTGATAAGGCTTTTTACTCACAGAGCCCCCTATTTTCTCATGTTTTTCACTGCAGACCAAAAGTGCTCATGAATTTTTTATATTAGAAAAGGCCTTTTCTTAATACAAATGTAAACGTACTGTATGGGGAGGCAAACCTGCGATGCAGCCTTTATAACGGCCGTAACCTTCACATTCCAGTGTGCCACACTGCTTTCAGTGCATATTCACTCATTAATTATCACGTTACCTCAAGACTAGCTGACAGCATTAAACTGCACGTAAACACCCACATTATTGCCCCTGCTTGCATTTAATAGTCCTGGCATTGTCTGAACCCGGCAGTGCCGCTGAACCGCATTTCACAAGGTTGTCGGCTGAATGAAGAGAGGGCTGAAATCAGGTCAGTTGCGGTTGGAGTTTGATGTAGCCAATGGTATTTCTTGCAGATTTTCTTTGAACTGTCAGTCAACACACCCGCTGCCCGTCAGCACTCTGATGCGATGGTTGTTTTTTTTTCTTCTTCTTTTTTTCTTCTTTTTTTTAACTACTAAGGGCCGGATTCAGAGTTGAGATTACGCGCAAATTGGACTTACTCCCGAAATTCCGCGTAATTTAAGATATTTGTGATTCAGACGTTTGACTTATCCGCTGTTTTAAGCGTCTCTGCAGTATATACACGCCATTAAGCGCGCGGGGTGGAGATTTGATGATAATGTGTTTCCACTTAATAATTTTTTCCCTGCAACTTTGTTAGAAAAAAAAAGGTAGTTTATGTCTAGCGCCGCCAATAAATGATTATGAAAAATACAGCATCTTTTGCAAAAATGGATATTAGAATGAGTGCATGTTCTTTGAAAATAATATTGGTCTTTTTTTATTGGTGATTTTCCTTTGCCTAGCCTACTTACAATTATAAAAGAGCTGTCATAAAAAGAAAGATACGTACAAATAGGCCATGATTGACCATCTGGTATATCATACCAGACCAATATTAGATGGATTAATTGATAGACAGTGTCTGGATCATATTCGCTTTGACAGAGCACAGCACAGCTTCACCAAAATTATTGTTGAAAGTAAGTTGACGTGGCATATTGGCTATTGTGTTACACCACTGTAGGCTACATGACATTATTAGGTAAATCGTTAAAAAAAGATAAAATTTAAAATAAAAAAATCCAACGATGTATTTGTTTACTTAATAATATTGCGTGCAACCACTGTCCAGCGATTATTTCTTTTGATTGAGTCATGGGTATATCCAAGTCATCAATAGGAGCTATCATTTTATCAATGTGATGGATTAATACGTTCACTGCCTTCCCCATCATGCAAGAGAACGTGCAGGATTTTACAAAGGCAAATGCGGTTATTAAAGGCACTGTCACTGACACGTTGAAAATGTATACCCCCACACACTTCTTTAGTAGAAAGGTGGCAACCCAGGGGGCAGGTACAAGAAACAGGTCATTAGAATATCATGCCCTGTGCCACCCAAATTTTGAGAAACGCACCTGCGTAGCACAGGTTAGAATACGGCGTATCTCATCCCGCATTAAAACCGTGCAGGAAAGGCACTTAAGTGCATGACTTAAGTTGGCCATCTCTGAATCCGGCCCTAAGACTGTCGGCCAGCCAGATTTACGCCATTTATTTGCTAAGCAGATTACTTTGTCCTCAGTGACTTATGCAGCTGACATTGTATCTCTTATTCATTTGTACAACTGGATATTTACTGAAGCAATTCGGTTCAGGTTAAGTACCTTGCCCAAGGGTGCAGGGACAGTGCAACACAAGTCAAGGTCTTTAACCTTCTTGCCACATTGCTGCCCTTTTACGTTTTTTACGTTTTACGATTTTCAGCATGCAGTTTCTATTGAATGTGATTTGCAAGATCTTTCAGAAGTCCTTAACAGATTGCCACAGTTGAGCAGATGGTAATTACCATACCCCGTGCAATACTGAGGGTATTATCAGACCTAGTCCCTTGCTCCTCAGCCAGCCTCCAATGTCAAAGGAAGGTCCGTGATTAAATATCGAGCCAGAGAGTGAGACTTGTTTGGTGCATCATTTCAGACTGCGTCTAATTGGTGACATGACTGAAATTGGGGAGCTCAGATGGCCTGTACTATGTACGTCTGAAATCATTAAAAAATATATATATATAAATATATATATACAGTTGAAGTCTACATGCACTTAGGTTGAAGTCATTAAAACTAATTTTTAACCACTCCACAGATTTCATGTTAGCAAACTATAGTGTTGGCAAGTCAGTTAGGACATCTACTTTGTGCATAACAGAAGTCATTTTTCCAACAATTGTTTACAGACAAATTATTTAACTTTTAATTCACTATATCACAATTCCAGTGGGTCAGAAGTTTACATACACTAAGTTGACTGTGCCTTTAAACAGCTTGGAAAATTCCAGTAATGTATGTCATGGCTTTAGAAAGTTCTGATAGGCTAATTGACATTATGTGAGTCCATTGGAGGTGTACCTGTGGATGTATTTTAAGGCCTACCTTCAAACTCAGTGCCTCTTTGCTTGACATCATGGGAAAATCAAAAGAAATCAGCCAAGACTTCAGAAAGAAACTTGTGGACCTCCACAAGTCTGGTTCATCCTTGGGAGCAATTTCCAAACGCCTGAAGGTACCATGTTCGTCTGTACAAACAATAGTACGCAAGTATAAACACCATGGGACCACGCAGCCGTCATGCCGCTCAGGAAGGAGACGCGTTCTGTCTCCTAGAGATGAACGTGCTTTGGTGCAAAAAGTGCAAATCAATCCCAGAACAATAGCAAAGGACCTTGTGAAGATGCTGGAGGGAACAGGTACAAAAGTATCTATATTCACAGTAAAACAAGTCCTATATCGACATAACCTGAAAGGCTGCTCAGCAAGGAAGAAGCTACTACTCCAAAACCGCCATAAAAAAAGCCAGACAGTTTGCAACTACACATGGGCACAAAGATCTTACTTTTTGGAGAAATGTCCTCTGGTCTCATGAAACAAAAATTTAACTGTTTGGCCATAATGACCATCATTATGTTTGGAGAAAGAAGGGTGAGCCTTGCAAGCCGAAGAACACCATCCCAACCGTGAAGCACGGGGGTGGCAGCATCATGTTGTGGGGGTGCTTTGCTGCAGGAGGGACTGGTGCACTTCATAAAATAGATGGCATCATGAGGAAGGAAAATTATGTGGATATATTAAAGCAACATCTTAAGACATGAGCCAGGAGGTTAAAGCTTGGTTGCAAATGGCTCTTCCAAATGGACAATGACCCAATGCATACTTCCAAAGTTGTGGCAAAATGGCTTAAGGACAACAAAGTCAAGGTATTGGAGTGGCCATCACAAAGTCCTGACCTCAATCCAATCAAAAATTTGTGGGCAGAACTGAAAAAGCGTGTGCGAGCAAGGAGGCCTACAAACCTGACTCAGTTACACCAGTTCTGTCAGAAGGAATGGCCCAAAATTCCAGCAACTTATTGTGAGAAGCTTGTGGAAGGCTACCTGAAACGTTTGACCCAAGTTAAACAATTTAAAGGCAATGCTACCAAATACTAAGAGTGTATGTAAACTTCTGACCCACTGGAAATGTGATGAAAGAAATAAAAGCTGAAATAAATCATTCTCTGTGTGGGTGTGTATGCGTTTCTGTGAGTGTGTGGGTGTGTATGCGTTTCTGTGAGTGTGGGTGTGTGTGCGTTTTTGTGTGCTTGTGGGTGTGTATGTGTTTCTGTGCGTGTGTGGGTGTGTATGCATTTCTGTGCGTGTCACACCCACACACACAGAAATGCATACACACACACACACGCAGAAACGCATACACACCCACACACACTCACAGAAATGCACACGCACATATATACACACACACACACGCATAGAAACGCATACACACCCACACACACACAGAAAAACACACACAATGCACAATGGACAACTCTCACACCACACATAAGTTAGGGCTGTGCCTGTTTCAAGTGGAGGAGGAAACTAGAGCAGCTGGAGGAAAGTACACAGACGGCTTTGGTTAGAATCCCACCCCTCTCATCAGACCAGCACAATCATATTATTGCAAACGTTTGTATGTCACTCATCCAATTTCATTTTGTCTGTCTCAGAGTATGAGGATCAGCAGAACCTGCCTTCAGGACACACATCAATCAACGCCATCCTGTTTGGACCTTTGGCAAAAGACTTCTCGCAGACTGTCGCTGAAGGGGTAGGCCTTCTTTCTCTCGTTCCAGCTGCTAAGGGCCCCGGACAGAGTCTGAATCCAGGTTTCAGTAAAGCCTTTCACTCTTAGCTTCAAAGATGCTTGTTTTCACATTTACACTCTTTACACTGTTTGTGCTGAGCTCTGCCTCATTGCCTCTCAATTGCAGGACATTTAACTGCTGTAGTAAATAATATGTCTAGACTGTTACTAGACTATAAATTCATGTAATGTAGATTGTGGACTGATGAGCATAAAACATAAAATAAGAGGTGGTTTGACATAAGAGCTGAATATGAAGTGAGGTAGTTGATGAGAGGTAAGACGTAGACGTAGTTTTTGCTTTGCCACTGCAAATCCTTTTTTTAACAACTGTAAGCCAAAAGCTGTATTATGATCTCAGCCTTCAACCTTGTAACGACCACAGAGTGTAGGGTATTTTTCTTGTTTTGTTTTGTTTTGAAGGCAACGCTTCTGGCGTGGAAAATGAAAGTTTCCCACACACCTTGAAAACGAACATCCTCGTTAGCCGATGACAGGCAGCGGTATGTCAGCCTGCCTTGCAGGTGTCACTCGTTAGTGTACAGTGTACAGTGTACGTCCCAATATGCTCCAGCCTCCCCAGCAGAAACGCGGTCCGTCCGTCCGTCCTCCGTCTACGCTGACTCCGCCTGAGCCAGCCTTTCTCTCCCAGGACAGGACGCCTCTCTCTTTTGTCAAAGTTGAAGGGAATGGGCACAAGCTGGATTTTAGCACTCTCCAATTTGTCTCAAAGGTCCCCTATCATCACCGACTGGGGAATACAGTGTATGCCGTGATAGACACAAGGCCCATCTTAATACCCATACAGATAAGCCTGCATTTGAGTTGCTTTTTTTCTGAAGGGGTTGGAAGAGGGGTTGAGATGCATTTCTCACAAAAGCGTCTAATCCTCAAAGGGATGCCTGAAGCATTTGGTGAAAATTACACACTCCATCGTCAACATGCGCGGCTGCACCCAATTTCTTGAAACTTGTGATTGGAAGGATTAAGCCCCAGTACCACGATAAAACAGTTATTAAGAAAGAAAATCCCCAAAATAAAAACAACCAAAAAAAAAAAGGAAAAACAATGTGAATTCTGAGGCACGTCAGTGTGGGAACTTATCCTCCGTGTGTGTGCATGCTTGTGTGTTCCAACATGGAGGCTGGCTATACCTCAACACGTTTGAACTCTGCACCTGTCCTAACTGCCGCCATTAGTGCTAACAATGTTTAAGGATGTGCGTGCGTGCGTGCGTGCGTGCGTGCGTGCGTGCGTGCGTGCGTGCGAGTGAAATGGCATATCTCTGCCGTTGGCCTGGATTGCAATCCGGAAACCCGGTTTAGGACGGAGAAGTTAGTAAAATCTTCACATTTGCAGGTGCAGTCATACGTGCAGGCGTGGACAGACAGAGTAATTTACCTCGGTTCCCTGAGGCACTGCTGTATGGCTAAGAAGTGACAGGAAGTGATGTCAGGACACAGACAGCTGAAATGGGCCCCCTGGGGTGTTTTCTTCTGTCCTTCCCTCTCCTTTTGTCTCCTCTATCTTCACAGCTCCGGGGGATAAAAGGACATTATTCACCAACGGTGCAGAGAAAATGACAATATCGGTGGCATAGGTTTTACAGTGCTGTGCTGCATATGACGTGACTTCCATGCAGCTGTGATGTTTGGGTTGGAAGGCCTCTCGGCAGAGCAGCGGTTTACATAATCCCCTATAAAATGATTAGTATTACTAACTCACACTCTTTTGTCTGCACTTGAAATCAGTTTAGATGAACACTGTCAGGCAGACCCCCCCTACACACACACCAGAAACGATTATCCTAATATGTACAGACTTATTCTCACGGCTCAAGATATTCCACAGAGCTGTTACTGGAATCCCTCCAGTTAAATTCCAGTCTCTTTCCCCTTCCTCTGTCATTGTCTCTTTCCTTCTCCTCTCTTTTGTTCTTTCTGTCTGTTTTTCTGCCATGTTTTCTCTATGGTTAGCTTTGTAAACATGCTTGCATTGCCAAGCTGGTAAGCAACAAATGAGTCAATATTTATTTTTTAAAATAACATAAGAATGCAGTCACCTCTACTACTGAGGATTTTAGGAAATGATAAAAGCTCATTGAGAAATCTGAATGCAATTCTGATGAAGTAAATTAAATTATTGAGTCATTAAGGAAAGTGGAGATAATGCTGCATTAAAAGCCTATACATATCATTATCGCCTTAATGCCTTTTACATCAGCCGAATTCCCACATTCCAAGGTGCTTCCTTTTAGCTATAACTTCTGCAGCTAGTTTTGTGTACTCTATTCAGAATCCCCCATGAGCCCACTCACCTCAAGCTGTTTACTGATCTTTCGAGAAAATCCCAGCAATTCTGTTGCCCACTTATACTTTCATCTTCCCAAATAACTAAAAGCTCTCCATTTCTCTTTCTTCCATGTTGCACCACTGTTTGCTTAAGGATTTGCTCACAAGATATCTGCCTTGTGAGTTTGGCTGGCAAACATTATATATTTAAAATAAGTAATAAATAAGAGTTTGTTTATGTCTAAACTATGTTTAGGCTACTTTTTAACATGACATTTTCACTTAATTTGCAGCATCAGTGGTGCACCAAATGAATTCCCTCTCGGGTGCATATACAGTGCCCTCCACTATTATTGGCACCCCTGGTAAAGGTGCCAGATATTCAGTAGATATGGATGATCACTTTAAGGGTTGGTTCTCCTGACAAATTTTCCTTTTGAACTCTAAGTCAAAAAAAAAAAAAAAAAAAAAAAAGTCAGGAGAAGAAACCCTTCAAGTTATCCATCCATATCTACTGAATTTCTGGCAGCGGAGTGATGGTATCAGGCTTGTTTGATACGTCAGACCCTTGATGACTTAGAGCCATTTATCCAACCAGGTGTCCCATACTGTTCCAGTGTAATTTACAGCTAAATCTAGTCCCACCCCCAATTCCCATAGAGATCCATTGAAATGCAGAGATGTTATAGTATCGCTTGTAACAGTACCAGAAAATAAGATATCAAGAGTATTTTGATGTTGTTGGGTCACAGACATCATGAAGTCATGGCATGCAAAGAATATGCAACCAAATATTAATAATGATTACTTTATTCTATATATAAATGCAGGGGTGTCAATAACTGGCACACGTCGTTTTGTTAAAAATAATTATTTCTTGAGGGATTTTTTTTTTTTCATAATACATTTAAGGGTTTCTCATTTTTTCAGTGTGAGATTAAGCTAATTCACCAAATGGTGAATTTTTTTTATACCCTTTTTAGTCATCTTTACCAGGGGTGCCAATAATACTGGAGGGCACTGTATGTTGTGGTATCATACCGGCTGTAATCTTAGCATCGGGCCGATGTGGATAGTGTGAAAGTTAGTTTTAAGCTATTATCAGTCGATACCGATACGAACAGTCTTATCGTGCATCTCTAATAAATTGTCTTCCATTAAGTATCAGTGTAATCAAGATAGTGTTGCCTGCAAATCAACTGAATTAGCAGACTGGAAAGCGAACCTAATCACTGTTAAGCCCCTGTCATCTGTTTTCATCTACCCCACTGTACCTTAGAGGTGCCTATTGGATTCAATATCCAGTATCAGGCCACATAAATATCACCTCAGCCAAGAGCCAAGTCCTGTGGGATGTGTCACTCTGCAATATGGTTCATTTCACATGTGCCAGATATTGTGAATCACATGATCGGCTGCTTTCCAATGCAAATTAAAAAGGGACACCAGAATCACACTTTGTCTCTCGCGCTCTCTCTCTCTCTCAAATTCAAATTACAAATAAAATCCTTTAGTGGCATGGCTTATTTTAAAATGCATATTGTTAATATCAATAGTAATAATAACAATAAAAGTTATAATAACAGCAATAAAAGCAATAACACTACTACTAACAATTAAAATAATGGAAACGCATAATAATGAATACGCATTATACGATTACAAACAAATACATATAGTAACTGGTGCGGGTTAGGGTTCACTGCTGTCCCTCCGCTCCTGCCTGTGGCAGGTAGCCACGTATTGTCACCTTTCCTCCAAGGGGGATTTGTAATGGCTGGGTCTGAGGTAGTCTGGCGCTCGCTCTCCCTCAGGCTGAGGCAGGCCGCTGCAGGTCGTGCTGCCAGCCAAGGCTCACCACAGACCCACCCCCGGGAGGTTTGGGGGGACGCGTTCCCATGTCCCGGCTGAAGGGCAAGGTTTTGTGCGTAGATCCGTGTGTATTTTCGGGATGCAAGTACCTCTCACTTGTCAGTATTTTTCCCCTTTCTCTGATGGGCTGCAGCTCTGTCTGTCTCTCCGGGCCTTCTGGCCTGCCTGTCAGCAGGCATCAGTCGCAGAAGCCATGTTCACCCTCTCACTTTCTTTCTCTGCCTCCCTTCGCTTCTTTCTTTCTCTGTCTCTTCCTCCCCCATCTCTCTCTACACACATCCTCTCTCTTCCCTCACCTTTTTCTTTACCTCCATTTATTTTATTTCTTGGTTGCAATACCATGATCCTTAGGGAACCTTTTTTTAGTATCTCCGATACAATATTTTTATGCCATTTTTAATGTTGTGTATTTTTTATTTTCCTGTAGCAGAAGATGAAATTCTATCACATGAGTTGTGATTGCTGAATTAATAACATAGGAATCCTAATGTGAAATCTGTTTTTTATTTTTTAAATCAGGTTTTGAATATTATTGACAGCTTTTGACATAACATATTACACGAGCATCTAAATGCCAGTTCTAGAGTGTGTGTGTTTTTGCTTGTTAGTGTATTTGTCTGGTACTATAGATGCAAGACCACATAAGACAAAATGGCACTCAATAGCCGCATTTCCACTGTCGGGTGAGTGTGTGCGACTGCTACCTAGTGGTCATGCGGGGCCTTTAGCCTTGGACCTAAAACCTTGAGTGTTGCTTCCCCACCACCTCATAATGTGACGCATTGGTGCCAACGTCACACACTCTAGCTAAAGGGAGATAACGTAAATCTAGCCACCAACAGAGCAGGCTATCATTAGTAATGTTAGTTAAAGTCACCTAGATAGTATCTTAGCAACTTAGCATTCAGCCAAGTTTAGGGTAGAGGGAATAGAACTAGCTATTACAGTTAATATAAACTACAACTTAATTTAATCACAAATTGCTTGCAATATTGTAACGTTACTTGTATTTAGCCAACTAGATAACTAGCTTATAGTTACATCAACTGACGAGGTGATGCTTTCACTTGTGTGAAAATTTGCGTCTAAGCTAACTAATGTTTGATAGCAATCGACAGGGAGATAGTAAGTTAGTTCCATTTCCTCCAAATATAGCAAAGTAACGTTAAGTTAGCTTTCAATATTATTTGGGATACACAGGAATAAACATGGCTGCAGGGGGTCGTCTGATATAAAGGCCAACTAAGCCTGTGATAATCCCACCCTTGACCAGGGCTGCGCCCCTAGCCCCAGCTGGCCCTACAAGGACCAAGGTAATCGGGCAGCCAAAATTCCTAGCCGTAAGCCCTGACGAATACCAGACAAAGCCCTGACGAAGCCCCAACGAGGCCCTCGCACGCACTGTCTCGCCCGACAATGGAAATGCAGCTATTGCACTCATTGCACTGATTGGCACTATAAGCACTCATTACCAAAGTGCTGAGACTTCCCCTTGGTTAAATGCCTGTCTTATACATATCTTTTCTTAAAGATTAAATAATCAAGTTTTGATCCTGCGTGGGCTAGTTTGCTGTGACTTTTTGAGCCCCTCACAATCGCACAACCTGTAGTGTATGTGTATGCATGTTTATTGAGTGAACAGACCAACTGGAACCAATTTGACCGAGCACTTGTGTAGTGGAGATCAGAGATATCAGTGGGCACATGAATGTTCACTATAGAAGGTGACTCAACCCCTGGGTGAAGCAATAGGACTGCTCTTAGAATATTATTTCAACAAACGCATAGATATTTATCATCAAGCCTACAAAGGTTATAAGGTTAAGAAATTCAGTGGTTTGAAACTGCTGCTGTAAACCCAGTCAAACCGATGTGCACTGAGCTTGCGTGCTCCATGGCTGTGACTGTGCGGGTGATGTAATTGGCCTTTGTTTCTCCAGGACCTGCTGGTCTTGGCAGGGTTTACAGTGGGCAGGTCTCCCACTGTTAAAAAAGATGGACTTCACCCTTGCAACCTGGAGCTGGCTGGCGGGGACGTCCACATATATGTGAGTATAGCGCCCTTCGCCCTAACAAGATCGTTATCTGCCTTATTTGCCTCCCACTCAGGACCCTGGGTCCGTGATAACTCTTAAAAGCGGATTCCAGTACACTTTGTGACCCATTGTTACAAAGCCTTCACCTTACCTTCTCTGCAGCTGACTAAATTGATTGTTCACTTTGTCTTTTTATTTTTTTAAAAGCTTCAGGCTCATAATATACCTAAAATGAGAATAATCTGTTTAACATCCCACATATAAATTACTTATTATAAAAAGGCTACAAGTTGTGCATCCCATTTCATGTGACAGTTTCATCTGACAGTTGTCTACAGCCCTGCACACAATAACTCAAATAACTGTTGCTCCAAATATGTTGATATTAAAGCAAATTAAAAGGTTTATATGTTGAAATTGGATTATGACAACCATATTCTTCAATACAGAATTGATTTGGTAGAAAGTTTTGAAAATAAAATGAAAATCGTGAAAGTTGCTTGTCACCACATCAAGCGATCTAGGTACAATTTTACATGGATAATAATTACAATTCGGTGAAATACAATGGCTCCTGCCATGGTGGCCATATTTGGCCTTGATTGCCCACTGCTCCATTCTATTATTAACAAATACTTTGAAGTAAATATAATAATTTTCTTGATAGCAAAAGACATGAGTGTGCTGAGTATTTCTTTGTGTTTCAGGTCTATCCTGCCTCTACCCTGGGTCCCAGCCCATCCACAGTCTCAACCAGGACTAGAGCACCCGTCACAGAGGTCAGATTTTCATTTTACCATCATCATTTCATTCATTTATAAAAACAGGTCTGGTGTTTCCTATTCTGTCCTGTATTTTTGCAAGTAGTACTGTTGGATCTGACACACTAGCTATCTCATGATACAAGCGCAGAGGTTACATTTGGCTGCAGGGCATGGCAGGGTTTCAGGCTATTGGCACCTCTTGCATGGTGGCGAATTGTGTGTTAATATTTCTGTGCACACGTTACTGCGGACCTGCGGCCCACACCGGGCCTACTTGGCCAGTGAGGTGCATTATTGGTAGAGGTGAGTCTGCCCGCACTAGCAAAGCCATTGAGCTGTGAAGTGCAAGATCTTTCCTCTGAAGCATACTCTGTGCTTTTGAATAAGCTCAATGTTGTGTTCTTTTCATTTCTAGGCTGCAAAGTCAAAGTATGCATACGTGGCGCTGAAGGACTTGAAAGCCGGAATGGTTGTCAACATCTACGGCGTGGTGACATTCTTCAAGCAACCGTTTCGCACCAAGGGGACCGGTAACGGCTTTCTTCTTTTGAATTCTGTATCACACCCGACACGGATTTCAGTCCTCCGTGGTGCATTTAAATCATATCAAAGCTTGTATCACAGTAACCAAGAGGACTGCGGGGAATCCGTGCTTAACAAGCATTGTCCCTAACACATACATGCTCTTGCATTCACAGCGCACGATTCATATGTGATTTGCTGCTACCCAATACACGGCTTCTTCTCTGAACACTCAGGTTTTCCTTTTTTTTTTTTGTGAATGTTTCATCGCAGAAGGACGCTTGAGGAGACATGCTTTAATCCAAGCACTCAGCTGTCAGTTCTCTAGGAGGGGTCCTTTAGATGTGTGCTGTCAGTATGTTTGAAGTCGGTTTAGCAAAATGCAACATCGCCGATCGCATCTCTGTTCTGGGGCTGGAAGCTGGTCAAATTTTGGCTGCAGGGGTTTGGGAGGTGGGGGATGGTTGGGGGTGGGGGGGGGGGGGGTGTATGTGGAGTTCCTCTGTGTCGTGCTGCGCTCCTCTCTGACCTGTGTCTGAAGAGTTTTGCGGCTGCGGCTTAACACAGCTGGACCCGCTGTGGACTGGGGCTCAGACGGAGCTCACCTGCGTGGCTGCACTTGTGCTGTCAGAGCTCAGGGATCTACAGAGAACTCGCATGTCACCCAGAGATCCGCATCACCTGCGTGTGCGTGCGTGTGTGCGTGTGCGTGTGCGTGTGTGCCTGTGTGTGTTATGAATTCTCCTGAGGGGCAGGCGTGCATGTGTTGTCTAGTGCTCTCTTTTTCTGCTGTGGTTAGTAGGTAAGATTTGTGAGTGGCAGTGGGAGAATGTTCATCACAGTGACCGGCCTGTCATCTCCTCAGTAGCTCCCACATTACACTGGAGAAACACTCTCTCCTCTTTGATCTCCTCAGTATCTCCCACACTACACTGGAGGAACACGATCTCCTCAGTATCTCCCACACTACACTGGAGAAACACTCTCTCCGCTCTTATCTCCTCAGTATCTCCCACACTACACTGGAGAAACACTGTCTCCTCTCTGATCTCCTCAGTATCTCCCACACTACACTGGAGAAACACTCTGTCCTTTTTGATCTCCTCAGTATCTCCCACACTACACTGGAGAAACACTCTCTCCTCTTTGGTCTCCTCAGTATCTCCCACACTACACTGGAGAAACACTGTCTCCTCTTTGGTCTCCTCAGTATCTCCCACACTACACTGGAGAAACACTGTCTCCTTTTTGATCTCCTCAGTATCTGCCACACTACACTGGCGAGAAGCACTCTGGGTGGTATAAATTTAGTCTCCTTCATTTTGGGATTGGAAGTAACAGACAGTCTGCTGTGTATGCGATCAGAAAATGTCAGCGTTCTTTCTCAGCAATGGATACCAAAGCCTCAACCGTTACCCAAACCTGTCTATCTCTATATTTCGCTTAAATTACCTTATTAATAAGCTGTGCCGTGGTTCCCTGTCACAATGCAATTAGCCTCATAAATTATTCAGCGCCGTGTTGGAAAAGAATCAGCTATCACGTGCAGATATTTAATGTGGGTTTAATGATTACGGACCAAATGGTAAACTAGTGACGGTGGGTGCGAGTCTTAAGTGACTTTTGCATTGCACTACCAGCCAAACCCCTCACACTGCCTCGCAGCACATTTCTTTAAAAACGGTGCATTCAAAGAAGGAGAAGGAAATAAAGGACTAAAGCAGGACGGATGGATGTGTGGTGCTCTGTGCTTGCTGCAGACACAGTGGCCCACGCGGACACGATAACCTACAATTCTGGCGCAAATGTTTACCCAGCTGGGGGGAGGTTGGGCTTTAAGAGATACTTCTGTTTCCCGCGGTGATCACGACATCCTCCCACCCAAGTCAGCACCCCCCCCCCCCCCCCCCCCCCCCCCCCACCCCCGGAAGTGCATCAGGCCAAGATCCAGAGCCCCAGGGATCGCAGACCGTCTCACCGCCAAAAACAAACTGTCCAGCTCAGGGATGGCCCAGCTGACCGTGACGTGGATACCGGACTTACCACGGCCTAGATTGCAATGCACGCTTTGGGGAGGAGGACATTGTTTTCCCATACTCTCCATTAACCTCTATTTTTCTCACGTGTTTGGGGTTGCAGTGTCGAGGTAAGCTTTTTAACCATTGTTGAATGTTTTTTTGTTTTTTTTGAGTGATCACATGATAGTGATGCACCACGTCGCCCCCTTCCTCTGCATTCATTCCCCCTCTCCCTCTGAGGCAGGCTTTGTGCAGGTTTGACAGCCCCATCTACTGAAAGAAGGCTGTAACTGCAGGCGGTCTCTGCATAAAGCACCTCTTTCCACAGGGGTTACCGCAGTTCCATTGTAGCCATTTTGTTTTTGTTGTGATTGTGTATGTTGGGTGTTCATGTGAATGGTCTTGTGTGATTGTGTGTTTCTTTGTATGTGTGTGTGTATATGAGCTTTTTCTGAATAGGGCACTGTATTGATTTACTCCATGTCTTGTTCATAGGAACAGTGTTTTCTGACAGTGCACATAATGGTACCTCAACAGGTATTCTGTGTTGTGCGGCTGCTAATCGGGCTAAATCTCCGGATCTATACATTTTTATTTATTGAACTTATTGTCTGGTGCATTACAGCTTCTCGTCACGCCAAGCCTGTTAGCACTGGCTTTTTTTGTCAGTCTGTACCTCCTGCATCTCTCCATCACGGCCTTGTCAGGCTGAAGTCTCCGAGGCCTCTGTATTACCGCTCTCCAACCGCAGAATCCTGTGCGCACAGAATCTCATTTTTACATTGACAGCATGAAGAAACTGTTCGTTAGGCCGAGCAGTTAGTCTTCCAATCGACCTCTTTCACAAAACCACTTGATGAATAACCATCACAGTCGCCAGCGTAGATCACGATGAGGGATGTGAACCAGGCCCCAAACCAATTATGGCTGCGCTTCGAGCTCCGAGGCTCACTGGCGGGCTACGACCCAGCACGCGCAATTATCGCCATCGTAGCGCATTCAAATCATTGATCACACATAAGATCTTGCCATACAAAGCCGGGTAAGGCTGTGAAAATCAATGTTTATTCCTCTCGATAGAAGCAGCGGATGTTTGACTTGATTTTGATGTGTGGTGCTCAGAGGGACTTTTCAGCCTGTTTAATCAGTGTTCTGAATGGTCAGTGTTGTGCTTTATTGTGTCCAGATGGCAAACACTGTTCAGGAGATCAATCCGCAGTGCAAGTGTGAGCTGGAAAAATAACAGCAGAGCCAGCCGCGCAGCATGTTCATTTCACAGGATCAAACACAGGTGGCTTCAGGACCATCAACAAAATTGATTTCTTCATGTAGGAAAGGCTAAGGAGGGAGGGAGAGGGAGAGACAGACAGACAGATGGAGATGTTGAAATACAGTACACTACACTTAACTCATTCAGTGCCGACATAAGTTGACAAAAATTCGAACGGTCTAAAGTGCCCAGGGCGACTAACGTCGACAGCAGCCATCTTTACAATGCCAGTAAAGAATTCCGGATTTGAGTCGGAAAAAATTTAACAATTACCAGTTTAAACTGACGTTCTTTTATCGCCTTTTACCCGGATTTGTGTTTTTGGATCGCAATATTTGAAGTTATGCTTAGCCTATATTTTAAAATTTATCTAGAATCACAGACCACCTAAACCAACATCGGGGCATGTGAATAACGCGTCTCGGTCAATTTGAAGGCTACCAACACGTTTTTGCGCCATGTTATTTTGCCTCAGGATAAATTTTTTTGTTGAACAGTTTCTGTTGAAACTTGATAGAAAGTAACTCACACGGACTCATTTTTACATATCTATACAAATTAACAGTGATTATGTTTATTGTTCATTTTTACATATCTATACATATACAAGAGCTGATATTTTATGGAAAACTGTTTTCACTATTACACATTACGAAGAGTCCTGTTAACCAAACTGAAAAGCACTGAAAATAAATAACTTATATTACCATCAATATTGTTTGACGTTGCTCTAATAGTGAACTGAACCAGTTAGCATATTGACAGGATCTAAATATTTCAGCAGCCATATTGTGTCAGCAGCCATATTGTCAGCAGCCGTATTGGCTAGGCACTGCTGAGGCTTAGTGTTCCAGGACACACTGGCATTGAATGAGGTAGCAGTGGATATATTTTCTAAAATGCCTTGTGGAGTCTGAACCGCCCAGGGGGTAACCAACATGACTTAGGTAAACAGAAATGAATGGCAGTAATAATGTCTCTACACCACAGTGCACCCTAAGCCTATGCTGGGTGAAATGTTTCTTGATGAATCGGGTTGAACCGGATGGATTTGTGACCCCATTTTTGACATTGCAGTGTTTTCACCAGAGCAGTCTCATATAGTCAAATTTGAAAAATATCACTCTGGCTTTTAGAAATTGGCTGATTTCTTAGAACTAGATTGACCCTTGTGTTGTGTTGAGTTTAACAGCAGAGAAAACCCCCTAAATTAAAATTTTTCAGCATGAAATCCTGGAGTGACCCTACCATTACAAAAAAGTAAAAAATTGCTCTTTTTTAAATTTTTATAAATGCAGTACACCATCAAGGTACAAAGATTATCATATGAGTCTTTTTTTAACCCTGCAGTTATGAAATCAGAAGTCATAATCAAAATTAAGCGGCACACATCTATTGCAGCAAAGAATTATGTGTGTTTTGTAGTGAAAATGAGTGGTGTAGGCTGATGAAATACAGTGTGTCTGGACTGTGAAGTATGAAAGCACAGTTATTCACCGATTTATTGATGAATAACATGTTGTTTCTACATGAAAAATAGATTTGGGCTTTAAAATTCAATGAAGAAGCTTTAGCACAAGGTGTCTGGTGAGGGTGGGTCATTTTTGACCCTGTGGACACGGGGTGCATACATAATACGAAGACAACACATGGGTTAAAAGTAGATGTAAGCTATTTCGGACACCTCTTTGTGTGGGATTATGGTTGTGCGTGCCTGTCGGGGGTGGAGGGGGTGTTTCTGTATGTAAACTGTGGGTGGAGGTGCCAGCTAAGTGCCTGCTGTGACTGGGACAGAGGGCTCCAGTCCCCTGGGATTTGGCGCACTGTAATGGGACGTTCTCAGGGCCCGAGATGACTGTGACACCACTGTCTCATGGAGCAGCCTATTTTTAGTGTCACTGTCCCTAAGAAGAAAGAGGATATAAAACGGAAAGCATGAGAAGAGCGGATAGAGGGGCTAGCTCATTCGTTTGATCTCCACCACCCTTTAGGGAGGGGCTATTCGGCCAAAGCTTTTAAGGATGATCAAGATAGCTAGTGATCTTGGACAAAGTTCTTTGATCTTTGAGTTGTCACATGATCGGCAGTCCCTCCAGCAAAGGCTCATCGTTCATCTCTCAATCCCTGACACTGTATAGTAATCAGACACTTCCACGGGACACTGAAATGGAGCGTTTGAATGACAGTTGTGCGGTTTTGGCAATATTGCTGAGCCATTTCAAGGTGGTTGATTACCCTCATCTTCATTCCACTAACACACGTTGGACCATGAGCTTATCCAAATTTGTAATTTCACCCTGGCCGAGGGCTAATTGGTAAAAGGTCCCTTTGGAATCGCACATCCATACAGTTTCACAGTCAGACACACACACATTCGCCCAATATCATCCACGGTCAGCGGCTGATATTCTTTTGGTCTTACACAATATTTGCCATTTAAGTGCAACACGTTAGATTCTTTATTGTGTTGAGTGAAGCACATTACGGTGTGTTGACTAGATTGCGTGTTCCCCTCAGTCACACTTGCATGCTGAAAAGTGGCGTGCCATTTTTGTCACATCGGGATGTTGTGGAGCTGTGGGTTTCTCCATCTACATGCAGATTGTAGCAGAGACTGAGTGAAAACTCCACCCGCACAGACGAGTCGAAATGAGGCCGTGTGAAGGACAAACGCCTACGTCTTACAGGAATCCAGTGGGCATTGCGTGGTTAAAAGAAAGCCCTTTCCTTTGATTCCTATTGTTTTCAGGGTTATACGGGTGGAAGAAAAAGGAATTTCTAAACTTTAATTACACACCTCGTAATAACAGCCCGGTGCTAATTGAACTCACTTGCCTGCTCTGTTTTCACACAAAACAAATATAACTTAGAAGTTTGCTTTCTGCAAGGTTAAGCTGGGGACATTTCTTCCACAGATTTTTTCCTTATGTTTTATTCCATTTTCAGTAATGCGGCGCTATCAGGTGCTTAATCAAATCAACATGAGAATGGCCTTTCCCACAGGGGAAGGTGTCACTGACGTTTATCATTTCCTTCTGAAGAAAGATGTGACTGGAACCTCAAAGAGATTTTGCAGTGTGCGTGCGTGCGTGCGTGCGTGCGTGCGCACGTGCATGTTTGTGTGTGTTTGTGTATGTGCATGTTTGTGTGTCCGCGTGAGTGTTACCGGGTTTTTTATTTTTATTTATTTGCTTTTGTATTGTGCATGTTGAGTAAATCACTTTGCCATGCAGTCTGCACTCTAACCCATTCATGCTTCTTTCTAAGTGTTTTTCAAAGTAAGAGATTGATGGAGATCCAGGCTGCGGAAATTAATTATAGTTTGAATGAGAGCGCTTCAACCGAAAGAGAGCGACTGCCTCTTGAATCGGGTTTCCATCAAAATTGCTTCGTATTTGACAGGTTGCCAAAACGGGCTCTTTTATCTCTAGATTCCACTTTTCTTTTACAGTTAAATTCTGATTAAAATTCCAATCAAACAGATAATTTTAATGCATAAAACATTGCAGTGAACTCTGATGACTTTGGGATTTGGTTTTGAGGTTGCAGTAAAGAGCAAGTTGGAAGCCATGGCAAGGAATTATTGGGTTTTTTTTAGCATTTGAGCACATTTTCCCTTTCCATTTTCTTTAAAATGAATTAACGAAATTATTATCTTTTTGTGTGTTCTTGACAGACGCTTAAAAGCTACTGCTAGTTTGTATTTAATGTGAATTCAAGAGGTGAGGACTTGGGATTAGACTTAGTAAGGGTCCTGATTGGTCGCTGTTCAGACGGCAGAGGAAGGATCTGTGGACGAGCACTGCAACCAAAGCTGATTGTAGTGGGATTGGAATCAATATGCAGATCTAACTCCATGCCAGATTGCCCTCAAGCAAGGCCCCTAATTGGAAATGCTTTAGTAAATAGCAATGGGTTAATATGCATGTGCAATAAAAAATACCCTGGATACAGCCATTCCTTAAGAAAATCAATAATGTGAATAAGAAGAACACTGATCTCCCATTGAATCTGAGAGTTTATTTTACCAAAAGACATCTTCCTTGCTGCTCATGGTTTTTTTTTTTTGGTTTTTTTTCAGATGGAGGAATCAACCTTGACACTTGTACGCTCTGTCTCCTTTAGACTACTGTTCCACCCTGAAGATAACGGACCATTCGGACGCAAAGCTGTGCTGTTCCATATTCAGCGAGAAGCTGGAGAACCACCCCCAGATCTACGAGATTGGCGACATTGTCCGTCTCCATAGAGTGAAGGTCCAGAATTCTTCTCTGGTACACTGTACAGCGAACGCGATGATGATGTACACCAGGACATCATCACCGTGTTCTTATAATGCACAACTCTGAGATCCCATTAACCTTTAATTACCTAGCAGAAATTTTCATCCCATACAGAGCGACCTACAGGTTAATGTATACGGTATGGTTTAGTGAAAAGAATGCAACAGTTGCAATAAACATAGTGAGACAGGGGAATTGCCTAAACCAAGCCACTTTTGAAAGTGTTGTAATAACGGCAATAAAAAAAGTTAAGTAAAAGAAGGCAAAGACTTAAACAAGGCGTGGCGGTACCCTTTCAGGCAGCTTCAGTCTGAGCACGCAAACGCTTGGTTAACCGATGGTTCAGTTCTGATAAAGTCCTGCAGGAATACTGCTAATGCTATTGTGCTGGTCCTTTGTATGATTTTAATATAAAATGTGGTTGTGGGTAATACCCCGAAGAGGGAATGTCAGTTTGAATGAGGGATTTGGAGCTAGATTTTTTTTATACTAACGGCTTTTCCCCACAAGCTTTGCATTGCGTATTAGGGAATTTTGTGCGGTGCAGCCGGACTCACTTTCAGCAGGCCCCGGGTTCACTTCCCTCGGCTACGCTGGTTTTTGGTTTGAATTTCTCCAGTGAGTGAAGCTGGCTGTAAATCCTCATAACATAAAAGAAATGTGAGCCATCTGGTATAAGAGCATAAGCTTATGCTATGCTAAGGTGAATAATGGCGTGCTACTACACAGGATGTTCATCAGTAGAACCCTAATGGAGCAATTCCTTTATACTTCGGCAACGTCAGGTTTTATTCAGCAAATGTGTCATTTTTATTTCCCCAATTTGGAGCCCCCAATTGGATTTGTTTGGGCTGTTAATTCAGGAGGGCGCGGGATACCGCATGCGAGCTGCAGAGTGTACCTAGCCAGCTGCAGAGTGTACCTAGCCAGCTGCTTGTTTTCCACTCTGTCCACGGTGTGCACGGCCGGTTGTGCTGAGGGACCCAGTGCACACCCTGCCCATCAGGTACAGGTAGTTCGCAGCCACCTGATCAAGCAGAGAGGACTTGCTGTTGCGCAAAGAGGAGGGAAATACCATGCCAGCTGGGTGGTGCTATGGCTAAATATGTATTGCCCTGTTAGACTTCCTGGCACAGCTGGCACCGGTGGGGACAGGATTTTATTGGGGACTTTGGGGCACACCACCGCACCAAGAACCAGTTTTCAAGCTGGACACGGTCCCTGAGAGCTCGCTTTTTGGTGGCGCTTGAGTAATGATAGATTGAGTAATATTCCTTAGTCGAGCATCTCTGCTGGAATGCTTTAAGACCAACTTCATGTAATGTAACTATTCGACACACACATAGAGTAGCAAATGTGTGCGCGCCACTGCGACCGCATTCCCACTCCTCAGACCCCAAGTCCTGGCTGACAGTCCAGTCTGGTCTTCCTGCCCTTTCTGTTGATCCAGGTTGACGAAAACACCATGGCATTTCCACCTGCCCTTTCCTGCCTAATGATGTGTGTTCGTGCTGGGACAAAGAAGTGTTAGATATTTGAAGAATGAAATATTTTCAGCCATCCAAACTCTTTTTTTTTTTTTTCTCCCCCCCCCTTAAGACTGAACCTCTCCCCTTTGCCTCTCGGCAGATCCAGTTATTCAATGGCACTCTGAACTGCATTACCACTCTGGGCTTCTCCGCCCTGACGTTCGACGGCACCGTGGGCAGCCCCATCGTCCCCCGAACGTCCAGCAGCTCCTTCCACTTCTGCGATGACGACAGGCGGATGGTGGAGAGGCTGCGGGCGTGGGCCACCGGGCAGTTGGCCCTTCCGCCAAGGTCTGCCATCCCTCTGTCCTCTGTCCGTCCCAGGATGTACTTCGACCTCACCTGTCAGCTGCTGGCTAAGGCCGTAATAGACACCTGCTGCACTCTGCTGAAGGTAGGAGCTAATGGAACCTTTCCGTCAGGTCTCAAAGACCATGTACTGTCTAACATGCCCATGTACCAAGGCCAGAACCCCCCCCCCCCAATGAGACACGGCTGGTAAAAGCTCTTACTCACTCCCCGCTGGGGGAGGGGCATCACTGCCCTGAAATCCAGGTCTCATTAAGGCCCTAAAAGAGAGCCTCTCCGCACGTCACTGTGTGCCTGATGCACCTTCATATGTGATGTGTTAGTGCCTGATTGTTGGTGATGATGACTCATCTGAGAAGTAGCGAATCGAGGGACCTTTTGCTCTTTCACAATCTCATGCTGAGGAGAGCTTGGCAGTTCAGCTGGGTTTGTAGGCAATCCTCAATTCACACCCCGCCCCCACACACAAACACTGCAATTTGAGGACTGAAGAAATAATTAACACAAACAAGCAGTGTTAAACAGTGTGTCAGGGTTATATGGTATATCAATGTTAAATAGTGTGTCAGGGTTATATGGTATAGCCGTGTTAAGTTGTGTGTCAGGGTTGTATAGTGTAGCAGTGTTTAGTGTGTCTTAGTTATATGGTATAGCAGTGTTAAACAGTGTATCAGGTTATATGATATATCAGCGTTGAACAGTGTGCCAGTGTTATATGGTATATAAGTGTTGAGGACTGTGTCAGGGTTATATGCTGTAGTGTAATATTGGTTATGCAGTATAGCACTGTTAAACAGCACGGTGGCATATTTTCTACAGGTTTGGGATGGTACCATTTGTGCTGACCCGTTGCTGAGCGTGTCTGTGGAGCCAGTCACTCTGGAGGGAAGTTTAGCCGTAACCGGGGGGAGGCACAACCTGGTGGCCAACGTGCTTGTTTATGACAACCATGTGGAGGTGGCCCGGAGGTTAAAGGTGAGAGGTCACTGAGGGATTTGTTATGAAGAGATGCCACCACAGATTCTGTAAGCCACCCAGATCTTCTGCAGTCCATCGATCTTGTCTACCCAACTGTGAGAGGTTCCAGTTGGTAATGGTTTCCGCTGGTATATACAGTATTTTAATGAAAATGCACGTCCAAGGGTAGACCAATCATCAACGCAGTACTACCATTGGTCATACCCAGTCATGAATATTCATAAGATGCATCAAATTATAATGTTTCTGCTTCAGTGGTAGAAAGAGAATTTTTAATCTTAAGAATACGGAGCTCAATATGAGGTGGTTCTATAAAATCTGTGATGTCACTGACCCACAGTAATTAAGGATGGTGTTATGAAACTCAAACCTTTTACATGCCCAACGAGGAGGTCAACAAAATGGGCAATGCGCTGCATGCTTAAAGCTTTGTTATCGCTTATCATTCTGTATGTTTGTCTTTCATTCGTGGAGTTCTCTCCCTTTTTTTCCTCTGTCTCCCTGAACCTAAAGCCTTGCCCTGAACCCCACTCTGCCCTTTGACGGTTAATGTTCCTAGTTCTGATATAACTGCAACTCCCTCCATGCTGACTGTGTACTGTTTTTTTTTTTGGGGGGGGGGCTGTCGAGTTAGTGTGTGTTTGATATTTTGCTGTCTTACAGCCAGAGGTCTGTAGAGGTGGGCTGCCGGCTAGCTTTTTATGTCTGGGAATGGTCCTCTGTGTGTGTCTGTGTCTGTGTCTGTGTGTGCGTGTGTGTGCGCATGGTGTGTGTGCGCATATGTGTGCGCGTGCGTACGTGCGACGTGTGTGTTTCTTGGGGTCATAGGGGACCTTTTAGGTGATTAGTGTTGTAATCCTCAGTATCTGCTCTTAGCCCCTCTGACCCCTGCCCTTTTTTTAAACTCCTCCATAGTTTACCCTCAGCTATTGACTGCATGTCTTGCTTCAAATAAAACACACAATTCTGACCTTTTCGCTCTTTTTAAATGTTGAATGTTGATGTTGTGTGTATTTCCCTTGAAAATGAATGCACTCTCTCTAGACTCCCGCTTTTATATAACGCCTGCGGCAAATCTCAGCCCCTCCCCCTCTCCCCTGACAGTAATAGCTGGAAATTTAAAAAAAGCTCAAATTTGCATTGTTGCCTTTGAGGGGAAAAAAAACCAAAAAAAAAAACCTTTCCTCCTCACTCTCTTACTCTCTTATACATTCACACACACACAAACACGGGCGCACGCGCACACACACGTGCGCACACACAGACACTTGAATTTGTCTTTCGCATTTTGTGCCGTAGATGAAATTGCGCGCCTCTTATTCATCAGCCCAGTTAGATGTTGATGTATTATGATGTTATATTAACCTTGCATTAATTCTGCCCTGCTGTGCTGTGGCCCGTGTCATCGGTGCATGCCTCAGTCTTTGACAGTGTCGTCAAAGAGGCTGAAGCCGCTCTCCTTCCTCCCTCACTGCGCACTCTCTTATTTCCCGCCAGAGAGCTGAAACGGCTGTGATTTCTGCGGCCACTGCCCGGGAGTGACGGTTCCGTAAATGATGAATTGTATCGCGCATTAGACCCTCTTCTCCGTGCCCTGTATCCTCTCGATTAAATAGCTCAGGATCCTTCTCTTATTCTTCCACTTCATCTGGCATTACGAGAATTTTTCCTCTCCCTAAAGGACAGGTCCGATATCCTGTTTATTGAACGTCTTACACCTGCAGGTTTTTTTGGGTTGCTTTGTTAGATATTTTCTTTTTTCCCCCAAATCCTCTAAAGGGTGACTTCAGGTAGTAAATTGCATCATACATTGTGGTGAAGTTGGAGAGCATTTAATGCTGTTGTTCACTTAACTGCTGGTCTAAAGGCACAGAGGCACCCGACAGGAAAATTAGGAACAGTAGTCACAGGCATTTGAAGTGTGTTTAGATGAGTGAAGTTGGGTCACTGTGTTTGTCCACCCAGGGTTTACATGTTTTTGGAGGTACAGTAAACCCAGGCTGGGTAAACACAGATATTGCATCCACAGCTTCATCCCCAAATCTTTCCAAAGTTATATTATTCATATTATACATATTCTTAGCAGGCACCCTCAGTGCATGGCGCTTAGTATTTACACCTATCCGTGAGGTGAAGTTTCAAGTTTACTGAAGAAATTAAAGAGGGTAAAATACCTTTCACAGCGGCGCAAATGCCGTTTCCACATGGGATTTGAACTTGTGGCATCCCAGCTGCTACACCATACTTACTTTTTTGTTTAGGCCCTTTGCCCCTCAGCGGAGCATAGGCCATCGATTAAACTCCTCCAGCGCACACGACTCTGGGCCATTTTACCAATGTCATGGCAATGCAAGCCACCATCTTCAGTTCACCATCTAGGTCCCTTCTCCAACTATTCCTCGGACGACCTCTCTTTCTTTTCCCTTGGGGGTTCCTGGACAGGGCTTGCCGTGTGATGTTATTTTCAAGCTCACGTAGTGTATGTCCAATCCATCCCCATTTCCTTCTCCTTATCTGCTGGGCCACTGTCTCTTCCCTGGCTTTCTCCCATAGCTCCATGTTGGAAACTTTACCCTGCCAAAGTATCTGGAATATTCTACGAAGGCAGTTATTAATGAACGTCTTGACTTTCTTTAGAGCCTTTTTTGTTATTCTCTCCTACACCATGCACCCCCGCATTTTAATCGATAACCCACAAACAGGTGATCACTCACTTATTTGATTGAGAGCACCCTGTTAGGGTATCAATCCAGGATTGACCTGATATGAACATGGTTCTAATTCTCTAATGTCAAAGGAACTCAGTAGAGATTTCTGTAACTTGTCAGTAGCTTAAATTTACTATGTGCATTTAACACATATTATTTTTATAGCTGCTGTACATTAAACAATGGCAGGGTCTAGACTGCTGGGAGGCAGTGATCCTGAAGAGATGATCATCCCATGGATTTTCTATTCCCCCCATGAGGTCTTAATTGCATAACTGGGTCAGTTATTGCAGTAAATGAATGGAGGTGACTGTGCGCTTGAGGCCCTCAGAGTTGGTCACATGCATATATTAGCACGATACTTTCCCATTTGTGTAGGTAAGTGCTTGGGTGAAATGTGCATTCTTTAGAAAGGAGTAAATGTGCGCTTAATTTGGTTAAGTTACTTGAGCTCTTTGTTTAATGGTGCAGTGCTGTACCCCACTGGGAACTCCGGTTTGAAACTCTTGAGACCACTGCAGCTTGTAAGCCAATGAGCATGTTTACTTGTGTGTGTATATGTATGTATTTGTCTGTTTGTGTCTACGTACGCATGTATCTGTTTGTGTGTGTGTGTGTGTGTGTGTTTGTGTATGCATGTATCTGAATTTGTGTGTGTGTGTGTGTGTGTGTGTGTGTGTGTGTGTGTGTGTGTGTCTGTCTGCTTGTGTCTGTGTATGCATGTATCTGTGTGTGTGTGTGTTTACCTCAGCAGATTGACAGCATTTTACTACATTGATGATTCATCACTGTTTCATCCATCACTGTGCCACAGCTTCTCTATCTCTCCATTCACAAACCATTGCCATGGTGACAAGATGTGCTACAGCCTAATACTGCTGGTCTCAGTGCATGGGGAGGTAGGGGAGGGGCGGTGCCACCACCGGTAATCACATGGTCAGAGATGAGAATCTTTCCTTAAATTTTCCACATATTTTCATAAGAGACCATTTCTCAATGTGTTCAACACACCTCAAAAAAAAAAAAAAAAAAATCCTAGGAAAACTGGCCCTGTGGCACAGATTGGAATGAGTGTAATTATTTATTTATTTATTCATTCATTCATTCATTCATTCATTTACACCAGGGTGTGTAGCCCTTTGACAGGCTTGCATGGCTTAGGTATTAAGGATTGGTTAAGGTCTTAGGTTGCTGTTTCAGGTCTAGAATCACACTCGTAACCTTGAGTAGGGCACTTAACCTGAATTACCCAAATAAATATCTAGGTTTGTATTGTATCGTAAGTGGATAATGCGTTGGATGAAGAGACCATAGCATTCAGCTAAAAAAAGCTTATCCTTTAGCTTTATATTCTGGGGAGCGTGCAATACTCAATCCTGGTCTATTTGATACCTGGTCTATTTTGTATGCAAGCTCTGAATGATCCCCTGAATAAGGATGTTTCTTACACAGGGAAATTTAATCATTTACAAATGTCAAGCGAGAATTGTTTGTTGAAGAATACGGCTTTTTGTTTCCCACTAGTTTTCCACAGCAATTATAATTGTACGATACAATACCCTTTCTTGGGCGAAAAACAACCCACATGTTGATTATTATTGATTCAATGCGTATACTGCATATACTTATGTTAAACTGAGAAATATTTCATGTTTTCAATTTTATGCAACTCCATTTTTCAGCCCCTTAAGTGAAATGAAAAGTGTTTTTACTCACACAGGACAGTTTGTGAGGCCAATCAATTGCTTCCCTCCTGTAAGTTTGCTTCTCTTTCCCAAGGATGAGGGCATAAATAGAAATATTCCACAGTATCAGTTTCTTATACTTGTATCTCCAATTATTATGTGTGAAATGGATGGGGTCAGTGATGCAGCGCTGAGAGGCTGAATAATGTGCAGTGAAAGCAGCCCATTAGGATAAAGAAGGAAGGTGGAGGCTAGATTAATGTGTTGAGGGGAAAGAGTGTGAATCGATGTGTCACAGCTGCCTGGTGCAGCAGCAATGAGGCCCCGCACCGCCCAGTGTCTCTAATGCCATCGCAGCTGCCGCACATACAGGCAAACGCACACAAACCACACCCACTCGCACACCTCACACTCACATACACACACACACACACACAAACACACATACAGACCGCACCACTCACACACCTCACACTCACATACACACACACACACAGACAACACCTCACACTCACATATACACACACACACACACACACGCACAGACCACACCTACTCACGTACACACACATGCAGACCACACCCAGTCACACACCTCACATTCGCACACATCCACTAGGGGTGTTTCCGGAGCCGAATACCGTATTCGGGAAAGCACGAATAATGCGTTGGAACAGATATTTTTTTGTACCCGAAGTTGCTCGTTAATATTTGTATTAGGGGAAAAAAAAACGAGAGGGAGACTAATTCGGCACAGCTATCTGCCAGATATTTAATTCATTGAGATAGCTACTAACAGGAGTGATTAACACAAATGCCCTATCAAAATCAGCATTATAAAACCAAAAAAACCTGTGACTTAATGTTTATAAAGATATTTTGCTAACGTATTACTAAGGTCTCCTGTATGCTATTGCTGATAGACTAGCATATGTTACGTTAACGTTACAAGTCCACAGTGTGGATTCATTGCGAGTTGAATGTTTAACAATCTGATGGGTAGAAACAAGCATTCACAGAATCCATGATAGGCTAAATATTCATTTTAATTAAGTTACCACAGTGCGATTGTCGCGAATATGCACCTACATGCGAATCCACTTTTGATGTTGTTTTCTCTCCACCCATTAACAGCACAGCAGCCAAGAGCTGGCTCAAGCTGGAGCAAGCTAACATGTACAGTAGCTATGCTGAAAGTTTAATGAATTAAACGGATAGTGGGTTGGAAACGGAAATTTCTCTCGACTCCACCAGGCAGTCTGACATTCATTTTCTCGTATGGAGGGCGAAAGCAAGTGGCTGGCTAGCTACACTGATTGTAGCTAGCTCTGCTGCAAGTGCAAATGTTACGCCATTAACGCCAAACCTCAGTGCTCAGTGGGCTCAGTCCGCAACAAGCACTGTCATTGCAGTTACACAAATGGCACATGCGCGCACACACACACACACACACACACACACACACACCCTCGCCTCCCGCTTTGTGCAACCTACAATTTGTAATATGTTTAACCATCGTGAATTTGGTATCGCATTTCACATAGCGAAAAAACAAAACGAGAGGGCAGGCTGAGCGAGCTAGAAGCAATACAGTGGCAAACCATTGCGGTGTGGGGGTGGGGGGTTTCCATGTTCATATAGTAAAAAAAATAAACTAACAAAAAAAAATACAATATGAAATCACAACAGGCAGAAAGGTTTGTTATTGTGGAAATAGTTTCCATTCAAATGTATAATGGAATGGTTTCATGATTTTATAAAACTGCCTTTTCATTCTGAGTTGATTATATATTGTATATATCAGATTTGTCCAGTTCTTATCCAAAATTATTGTTCAGTGTCCCCCAGTTAGGGGGTGGGGGGTTAGATAAATAAGTATAAAGTCCAGAATATAGTTCTTATAAAAGGTTTTGAAAAGAAAAAAAGACAGAGAGGGGGGTGAATACTCATAAATTGCAATAGCAATTAATTTTAGACTAGAAAATATGACATTTCCTATATGTAACACCACTTCCGGTCAAAGCCCCACCCACTTCCGGTTTCTATCCGAATACAGATACAGATAATTTTGATGGTCCAACAGATACAGATAGTGGCATCGCTGCACACCCCTAACATACACACACACACACACTTCACACTCACATACATCCACACACAGACCACACCTACTCACACTCACACACATCCACACAGACCCCACCCACTCACACTCATCCACACAGACCCCACCCACTCACACACTTCACATTCATATACACACACACAGACAACACCCACTCACACACTTCACACTCACATGCATCCACACAAAAACCACACCCACTAACACACCTCACACTCACATACACTACAGCTGTCACTTTTTCCAAAAATTTAGTTCAAACGAATATCTCATAATAGAGAAAATTGTTCTAATTTTCTACCGTAAAAATTTAATGTGTAGCTAAATAGCTTAAATGTGCTAGGCTATAACTACGAAATAACCATAACAATATCTTAAAGTTTTATTAAGCAAAATAAAGCCAAGGAAGATCATAACAATGCCTAGGATGCCCTTCACAGAAATAAAATAACTTGGCAGGTCAACTGTTGCTCAGATAAAATAAAAAATGTATAATGTACAAATCCATCATTGATTCACAACAATGCCATGGCCTACTTAAAGGTATACTATGTAGTTTCATTGTAAACAACTCGTTCTTTGTTTACATTCAGATTTTCTCCCCAGAAAACATTGTATGTGTCCTTGTGGTCTAATAAACATGTTGAATGTATTTCCTACCTCATAAGTCGTTTGCAAAGTGTTTTTTTGTTAATGTTTTGAATTTTACACTGTTTACATCCCGCTGCAATTTTTGAAGGCTGAAACAGCTAAAATTGTGTAAATGTCACGAATGGGCGGTTTCTGCTTATTTGATTGACATGGCAGGCCATGTGGGCAGGCTTCCAGGTAAACTCTTATTTTAGTTTAGGACCGAAACATGCCTCACACAAATACGCAAACGTGGACGCTTCGAACTACGTGAACAGTTTTTCTTTTGCCATGACATTTGTGAAAGTCAAGCCAGAGCATTGCAGCTAGGGACGCTATAGCAGCAACAACAGTAAACAGCTTTCTTGTTCGATCTGTGCTTTCCTCTGGTTTGTCTTTCACAAATGTCATGGCAAAAGAAAAACTGTCCGCGTAGCTCGAAGCGTCCACGTTCGCGTAGCTATTTGCGTGAGGTATGTTTCTGCCCTTACTCATTAGCAAGATGTTTTCAGCCAAGGAGGTAACAATATCATTATAAAAATAGCGACCATACACCTAGCTACATTACATTACATTATAGTCATTTAGCAGACGCTTTTATCCAAAGCGACATACAATAAGTGCATACAGAAACATCATCGAAGTAACTACAGAACAGATAAGACAAAGAACATCCTTCCCATAACGTAGCAGCTATCGATAGCTAAGGCTATCTATTGTCGTGATATTTGTTTATTGTTGACAATAGTCTATCATGTTTGACTAAACCTTGATCATGTAAATGGAGACTAGGCTACGTTACATGCTCAAAGTATATAAGTTAGTAATCTTAGCTATTGCTCTGTAAATTTGACCACTGTTCATTTTCATAAAATAATTCAAAATCATTATTTTACATTATTGTTATTTCTAAATCCATAATCAAAGAAAAGTTATTGTTTTCATGTATGGTTACTGTTCATTCGTTTCTAGTCTTTGCTGTTTTGTATTGTTCAGAGTTAGATGTATGTCTTCGACTGTTTTAATGCAGTATGCTTTGACAATACAGATGCAATGTCTTGTCATGCCAATAAAGCAAATTGAATTGAGTCGATGGTCAGAGAAGATATGTGTGAAACGTCACCACAATGCTCGTGCGTCGTCGTGCGTGTCTGAGAAGAACACGTGATAAGCAATTTTCGGGGAGCCCTTTTCTCCTACGTGCTCTATATCGCCACCTAGTGTTCTGAAACTACATAGTATACCTTTAAACTAAACTGAACTGACTGATCTCCTTTGGAAGGGGAAAAAAAGAGTCAGCCTTTGGAGGGTTAGTGGGGCATTTGCCGCTTAATATTTACAAATGGCAATCCTGAGGTGTGTTGGAGTTTCTTGGTTCCTCCATTTCATATGTATAGCCTACAGGCTACATGGCTAGCATGACCCACACGTGAACTTTATTTAGACTACCTAACGTTGTACCCTCCAGACAAAACAATAACATGGCTTGTTGTTTATCGGTCTCTTTGATATTGAGCATTACCGTGAGCTCAACGCGGATGAGTGCAGAGCGCAATATTGAATTTTCCTGAGTTTGATTATCGATCAAAAAAGTCACTGCTGTAACACACACACACACACACACACACCTCACACTTGCATCCATCCAAACATGCACATGCATAGACACAAAAAAACACAGCACGCCCACTCACACACATATCGCACACTGACACACATCCCCTCACACACAATCAAATGCACAAGAATATACATAATCACATGCATATGCACTGACATACAAATAAACATTGTATTTTCTTATATCTGATGTCATCTCATGTACAGAGGTATGAGACTTTGAGAGTAGATGTTCTCCAGCCTGTATATGTTAGATCTTTATCCAGTGATCAGGAGTCAATCACTAAACTGGGGATGAGCCATAGAAAACTGATCTGTAAATGCACAGATATGAGATGAAATGTGGTTATGCTCTTGTAGAAAACTGTATGATAAAATCCACTCTTAGTGGTGAGCCAAGTGACAGACAGAGGAAGATAACATTCTAATCTGCATGTTTAACAAGCAGAAGTAGCTGAAGATCACTTGTTATTGATTCCACTCCACACAGGACCAACTGAAACGTGCCCTTCCTCATTTGTGTGTTTCACAGGAACCAATGAGACCAAGTCCTTCCTTATTTGTGTGTTCCACAGGAACCAATGAGACCGGGTCCTTCCTTATCTGTGTGTTCCACAGGAACCAATAAGACCCAAGTCCTTATTTGTGTGTTCCACAGGAACCAATGAGACCAAGTCCTTCCTTATTTGTGTGTTCCACAGGAACCAATGAGACCAAGTCCTTCTCATCAGTAGGTTCCGCAGGGACCTGTGATACTACTCCCTGTTCCAAACAGCAGCGATGCTTGGAAGATAGTCCCGCTATTGCAGCGGTAGTAATGGAATATGCAGGGGACAGTAGTTGGTCTTCATAAGTTGTTGTTTTATAGTCATAATGGTACTGCAGCACTCTGTGTTAGTAGGGATCTGATTCCAGTAACAGCCTGACTAATGCAGCATTCAATGGTACAATAATTAATTTTATTCTACATTCTGCTGTGTGTTTGGTTGTGCTTATGCACAAGTCTCTTTGTTTGCAGCTGTAGTTGCAGACTCCTTTTACCTTTCTCTGTCCCTTTCTCTCATTTCTTTCCTCTCCCAAATCCCCCTCCCTTTCCCTTAATGTTCCTCTCTCTCTTTCTCTCCTCCATCCCTCAGCACAGACTCTCAGGGCTCAGACATTTTGGCTCCCAGTTTTACTCCAGTTTGTGCTGAGGCTGCAGAAGCTGGTCCCACTTTTCCCCACCTGCTCAGCTCCAAGGCCCTGGTGTGTGAAGTCTGGAGATGGCTAATTTGTCATTTGTACATGGGTACCTTATCCAAATGTGTGTATTAATTGCCCCCAAGATCTTATCCGCAGATGTTTCTCTGCTTGTTTTGCACAGACCTCATTTTCAATTTGCTCTTATTGGTTACAGTCTGCTTTGGGGATTAGTAATGCCTGTTTACTTGCATTTAGTTCACAAGTTTTTGGCACTTTACTCGTTTGCTCTGTCCCGCACAACTAGCGAACTGTGCATGTTCCCTCTGCTCCCTACAGTTAGACTGTCCCTCAGAAGCCTTCAGGTTTTATTTTCAGGTGGGACATTAGAGGTACCTTTCCCAGTGGGGCCATTTAATGATTTTGGTGCCCTGTGGCAGAAAATCGTAGCACATTGATGACATCAGTGTCACATTGTAACATTGTCAGTGAAACAGGCAATAATATACCCAGAAAACAACATAGCCAAAAATGGTAAGAAAACTGTAATAGCCACACATTATTGAATATATAATTATGAAATTGATTTACTGCCCTTACCTTCAGTTGTGAATTAAAAGTGGATTATTTACAGCTGAATAGTTTTGTTGTTGCATACAGATGTTCATTGTGGGTGATTGGGATAACAGCAGTTTAAAAAAAACAGCGAAGCAAAAAGCAAAATTCTGCACCATGGAGTGGGCACACTGCACCGGACATGCTTGGCTGAAGATCCATTTCTAAATACTGTATAAATAAAGCCTATCTGTCCATCCAATCCCCACCTCAGCCGTGTCCCTGAAATGGCTCAAGTGATCTCTAATTTAATTTATATTTGTCTAAAACCCTATAGCTCAATACATCTACAATGTGATTGGTCACAATTCCCCCCCCTAACCTATTCCATGTTGGGATAGCAGAATAGCAGCTACTATTATGACATAAACATGAACTAGACTAAAGAAGCTGAAGAGGCATTGAAGAGAGCTCAGTTTCTGAATGTCCTGATAGAAATGATCCCAAAACACACTGCAAAGTGCATAGTGCATACCCCCAGTGAATCTGGTCAGTAGTTAAATTGGCATAAGTGAGCTCACTGAGCCCTTTTCTGAATACTGAATATCTACAACTTCACCTGCATTCTCTTACAGACATGTTTTCTTGGCCGAAGAACAACAAAACAACATGATATGCTGACTATCCTGCTCCATTGTTGCATTTTAATAGCAAGCTCACATTGTTAACGGTACTGGAACTCAACCATCCCCTTAGCCAGTCAGTCTTCAGCTCCCCCAACTCTTTATGTAACACTTTTGAGTACAACTATGTTAAACCTTTTTTTAATTAAATAATATACAATTATTTTTGTTGATAAACATACAGGGGGGTGAAGTCCAGTGTACACATTGGGAGATATTATCTTTTATCACGCTGAAATATTTCATTTGGATCATGGAGCAACATTTATAAGAATGGACAGTGGTTCAAGTCTCGCCGAGACTTCATTAGACTAGAGCTTCGCTCAGTTTGATAAACTGAGGGTCAGGTGGCCAAGAGTCATGTGAAGTAGTTCGTGGAGTGGATGATTAGCCTTGCACTGGAGTAGCAATTTGTTCAAATGTGTGTGGCCACTCTCATCATAATAACTCTCTGGGTTGTCTTTACACAACATGAAAGGATAGCATCCCGTCCTAATCTAATCGCTCTTCACATCGATTAAAATCCATTCATCTTCCAGTGTGAGCCTTTACATGTTGTTCTAGCCAGCCGAGGGCAGTGTCCGGATTCGGGATGGAAATGTGGGAACGTGACATGATATTGCGGATGAACGTGAATGAATCTTGCTTGGGATTCAGGTTGAAGGTTCAGGAAACCCATTCGGGATCCTAGATGAACATTAGACAGTTCCCGTTCAGGTCAGGGCTGCTGACCTTTGTAATTGGTGTCTTGTGGCCAGGTGGCAATACCTTTGGAAGGAAGAGTGTGATCATCTGTCGGTGATTTTTGGTGTGTGCGTTCATGTATGCATGCATGCGTGTGCTGTGCGCACATATTGTGCATGATTGACTGTATGAGTGAGGATGTATTTGTGAATGTCAGCTTGTGAACGAGTCGACTAAAATTTGATAATATCGCACCACATAGTCAAATTGCGAGGAGGAATATGTGCTAATAAATGTAATGTGATTTCATTACCACGGCGTTCATTTCCTGCAAATTGAAATGCTGCAGCTGACCCAACAGCTTACTTTATCTGAATTATTAACAAAATGCTTATTACCACGCCAACAGGGAGAGAGCACACACTCTCCTCCATATATCTGGAAGGTGGTCTGCTGCTTTCTTTGCGGCACTAAATTATGAAGCAGAAAATACTCCCCTTTGGTAGGCTATTGAAAGTAATCAATGTTGTAATTATATTTGGTAATATTTCTATGTAACCAACAAATGTTACCAATTTACATACAAAAATACAAACTAAATATAGTTTGTGCCCCAAGAAATAATATTGAATGATAATTATCTTCTCAAGAAGAAATGGATATTCATACCAAAACAAGTAATTTCCATTATACTGTGTGTGTATGTGTGCGTGCGTGCCTGTGTGCATGTGCGCCCGTGTGCATGTGCGCATGTCTACTTGTATGTAAGGAGGCAGAGTAATGAGGATTTCTGTTCACTGTTAATCAGAGGTATATCAGCTAATGAATGCTGTTGCTTCACACTGGGGGTTGGAATTGGTGTCAAAGGGCTAATATGAGTGTGTAATTTGTCCCTTGAATCACATAATAAAGCAGTGATCACACAATCAGCAGTCAGAGGACTGTGGACCATGGAAGATCCACATAAAAGAATCATGGCTGCAACATATTTGGTGATTCATAGAAGTTGGCGGTAGCATATTCTGCATGATGGAGGTATTCGCGGACTGCCACAGAAAGGCAACATCTAAATGAGTATTGCAGCCGTACCACATCATTGCCCTATTTTCCACTGTACTTTCACATGCAGGTAAAAATAGTAGTGACAAATAATATTCCGCCTGCTTTGCACCTCATAGGGATGCACACATCATTTATTCTTGAATCATCTTAAGGAATGGTGGATGTAAAATTCAGGCTACTTAGAATAATTACAATGACAGCACAAACTGAATGGAAAATGCTCCAACAGGGTGGTGTCAGCCCCTATCGCCATGGAAGCATTGACGGTGACTTTTATGAATCACCCCTGTCGTATTTTATTCACACGGTTAATATAATGGGTTTTTGTAGCACACAGCAGGGCCCGATGGTGGATGCAGAGGTTTTCTTAAAAAGAACACATTGTTGCCTTAAAGGGAACCGTGAAACACGGGTATGAGTAGTCTCTGAGCTTGAAGCATACATGGGGCGACTGGGTTCGGAGCTGCGATCATTGAAAGGGTTGTATAATGTTTTGGACGACAGCTCGGGGTCCCATGCATTTGTTTTGGGGTCTGAACAGTGTGTCACATGTTACGTATCTGAAAATATAAGGGAAAAAATCACAGCCTTTTGTTTTAATGGAAAATTGATTATTTGGCTTTGAACATGTGTGGTACATGCAGAATCTGACAGATCTATTTCAATGGTAATATTGTGTGTTTTTTTATGACTAAGCAAGCCTTTAACCAATAAATAATGTGGTTTTACTTTCCTTACATACATTTTGAAGGAATGAAAGTAAAAGTCCACAATACTCTAGCAAGAATTCAGTATGGACAGATTGAAGTGAATGGCTATAAGCAGGAATAGAATATGGGCCCTTTTCACTGAACACTGAACTGGACAGAGGTACATAGTTTGAATTATGAATGGTAGTAAAGGTTCAGTAAATGCAGAAACAAAATAACAAAGCACTATAATTACAAAAACAGCTGTACTGTAGCCTGTTTGGCTAAATTACTGAATTAAACTGCCAAATGCTCATTTATGAGAAAGCACACAATGTAAACAATGGGTAAATGGCAAAACAGAAGTAAAATAAAGAAATTATGTGGCGATTATGGGTCCCAGAGGAACTAATGACTTAAAGGACTGCTAAGCCTTCAGGAGCCAATTTAATTAGTGAAACTCTTACTCCTTTTCCTTAATGACTATGTGTTTGTGTAGTACATAAGAAATATGTCCCATATTAAAGTATTAAAAAGAATACTTTACATCATTGTTGTGAGTTTACCTAAGTAGATAAGTATTTTTGACGTGACTGAATTTCAGAGAAGAATCTTATGATATACGGAATATCCACTTCCCCTAAACAGACTGAATCCAGGTTCTTTCTCTCTCTTCTGCAGATTGCCAAACCGGCCGGCCCTAATAAATGGGCTTAAATAAGAAAACAGCTGTAACAGTCGATTTTAATGGTGTTGTGGGTTGCCGTTAGAATTGTTTCTCTCCCAGATTTCTTATTTTTTAAATTCTTTTTCACAGTGCGCACTCACTCCACCTTCCTCTATAAAACAAAAATCTGCCAGGTATTTTTCCTTTGTGGACAGGAACAGGGGCCGTCTATCCAGTACTCGGTCAGTCAGAATGCATAGCCTTCTTGTCCCCCAAGCAGAAGGGCTTCGTCTTTAGGGGTTCAACTTTACATAACGTGACATTATGTATTTGCCTAATGGACTCTGCTACCCGTGGTGACCCACATTGATGACGGGTTATCCATTAGCACAGCTTGTGCACGGGATGTTTATCGAACCAATTCAGGTCGAGCGCCTTACTCATGAGAACCGGCGGCGGTGCAGCACTGATCTGCCTGGAATTTGAATTTACAGTCTTCTGGCTCTTACCTGCATAGCCTGTACTCCAAATCCTCCAATCCCCAACCACCCATACCCCGTCCCCCAACGCGCACACACACATATACGCACACACACAGTATCCACCTGGCTGGTAGTTAGAAGACATCTGGTGCTCAGGAGAATAATAGCAGGGTCTCGTCTCGCCACTATCCCTGTTGTTGTCTAACAGGACCAAGATGAGAAGGCTGAGCCACAAATCTCATGGTTAATGGAACCTGCAGCGAGGACAGTAATACCACAGCAGACAGGAGTGGCCCGTGATTTAGATGGGGTGGCTGGTGGGGGGGTGGGTTGTGGGTGCTGGCACTGTCGGCAAGAGATTTGGAGCCAGATTTAGCACCCCTGGCTGTATACGAAGCGGATGTTTACAAGAGTCTGGGCGTAGGCCGCCGGTTCAGAGCCACAGCTGCGCAGCCGTCACTCTTCACAGCTCCTCCTCGAGGGAATCGATTTTCCGCGGAAAAAATAAATAAATTTTTTTTTAAAAAATCAAAAAAGCGGCAGCACAGGCTAAGATCGTTGAAATGAACCGGTGACTCTCTCTGCCTCTTAAATACCACGCAATGGAAAGTATAGTCAATATTGATCCCCTCCCCATTGCGTATTCACAGCAGTTGCAGTATCGCATTGTGGAGGGAACTAAAACATATTGAAAAAGGTGACATGGTTGTTTTGAATTGCTCTACGAGGTGTAAATAGAGGTGGCGCGTTGGGTGGGGGGAGCCGGTGGCCCTGTTGATTCGTTGGACGGAGTGAATGAATGGGGAGGGCTCGTGGGTGCAGCAGAGTGCCGCACACACGCTGTGCGCCGGTCGCGTAGATCTTTTATTAAGCCTCGTCACATACTCATGCATCGAATAAAATGGAGGAGTATCTTTCTGGTATCAGCCCCATAGTACAGCGTTGCTGTGTGGTGTAGTGGTTAAGAAATTAGTTTTGTCATTGAAAGGCAGCAGCACCCTGGCCATTGTACTCTGAGCCTGAACTGCTGAGCCAGTTACCAGCTGAATAAACTTAGATTAACAATTTGGCTATTAAAAGGTATACAAGTTACCTATGTCACCCAACTGGAAATATTTAAAAATAACAATAAAAATACTAGGTAACATTAAAGACTTAAAATACAGTGCCTTGCGAAAGTATTCACCCCCCTTGGCATTTTTCCTATTTTGTTGCATTACAACCTGTAATTTAAATTGATTTTTATTTGGATTTTATGTAATGGCCTTACACAAAATTGTCCGAATTGGTGAAGTGAAATGGAAAAAAAAAGAAAAAGAAAACTTGTTTTAAAAAATAAAAAAAAAATAAAAAACTGAAAAGTGGTACGTGCATATGTATTCACCCCCTTTGCTTTAATGTATTTTTAAAGTATCATATTTAATATTTGGTCGCATATCCTTTGCATGCTGTTACTTCCTGAAGTCTGTGACCCATCAACATCAAAAGACTCTCGATATCTTATTTTCAGGTATTGTTACAAGCGATACTATAACCTCTCTGCATTTGAATGGATCTCTATGGGAATTGGGGGGTGAGACTAGATTCAGATGTAAATTACGCTGGTACAGTATGGAACACATGACTGGCTAAATGGCAGTAAGTCATCAAGGGTCTAAGGTATCAAACGAGCCCCAAACCATCACTCTGCGGCCACATATGGAGTAGATGTGGATGGATCACTTTAAGGGTTTCTTCTCCTGACTTTTTTCCCCATAGAGTTTTATAGGAAAATGAGTCAGGAGAAATAACCCTTGCAGTGAGCCATCCACATCTACTCCATATGTGGCCGCAGAGTGATGGTTTGGGGCTCGTTTGATACCTTAGACCCTTGATGACTTACTGCCATTTAGCCAGTCATGTGTTCCATACTGTACCAGCGTAATTTACATCTGAATCTAGTCTCACCCCCCAATTCCCATAGAGATCCATTCAAATGCAGAGAGGTCATAGTATCACTTGTAACAGTACCTGAAAATAAGATATCGAGAGTCTTTTGATGTTGATGGGTCACAGACTTCAGGAAGTAACAGCATGCAAAGGATATGCGACCAAATATTAAATATGATACTTTAAAAATACATTAAAGCAAAGGGGGTGAATACATATGCACGTACCACTTTTCAGTTTTTAATTTTTTTAAAATTTTTTAAAACAAGTTTTTTTTTTCATTTCACTTCACCTATTTGGACTATTTTGTGTTGGTCTATTACATAAAATCCAAATAAAAATCTATTTAAATTACAGGTTGTACTGCAACAAAATAGGAAAAATGCCTAGGGGGGTGAATACTTTCGCAAGGCACTGTACGTGTATTGCCCTGCTACAAAGAACGACGTACGATTTAAAAACAAGACCAGTCTGGCCTGTTGCTGCTCTAAATGACATTAATACTGCTGCACATGAGGCGCGTAGTTTGACACTTGCTACCATTCAGTTTGACAGAGCCAGCTGGATGCAGAGGTGCAGAGTAATGGGTTCGATGTGAGGCGTTAGCTGATGGGAAAGATCAAGGGGCCGGCGCCGGGCGACCGGAACCCATCAGCGTGGCGCGCTGCGGGTAGACCCCGCCGAGACACGAGCGCCGTCCTCGGAGCGGAATCGCGGAGACCGGGCGAGCGGCAGAGCAGACCCAACGGGCCGAATGCGGGGGAGCGCGGCGGCCAGGAGAAAGCCGAAAAAGACGGCGGCGCTGCCTGATGGCACGGAACGGCCTGCCGCGGCTCGGGGGGGCCCAGGTGCACCTGTCGCGTCCCGGCGCATTACCCCTGTCTGGCCTGTTCGGGGCCTCTTCCCGTTGCTAGAATGTCTGCCTGTGGAGTCAGCAGTTGGGGATGGGAATCAATGATGCATCAAATCGGTGTCTGCTCGCGTGGCGCTCAGAGAGTATTAAGCACGCCGACACCACACTCAGACCTGCAGTCCCTTTGCCTTCAAACTGCTGTAATACTCACAACACATTCAAACCTGCGCTACCATTGCAATTGTTTTGTGATAAAACTCCATTCACAAATTCCCATTTGTGAATGGCACTTCAGATCGATGCCTCCCATTCATACTATTTTTGAAATCTCTCGTTCACAACAAATTCGCACCGAGTTCAGGTCTAATCGCCCTGTGTTCAAATGTTAGGTTCACAGTGCATTCACTGAGACCTCATATATTCCCTGCCAAACTCAAAAGCCAGAACTAATTTCTATGGAACCACAGTGTCAACAATGCCTGACCACCATGTCACCACAGTACACGTTAAATGTCGGCAAAGCCACAACATATTAGCTGTTTGCAGTCACAGAAACATTGAACTCAGGTGTGGCGTGTGTTTCTTAAGACCAGCTGCATGTATGTCATTTACCCACACCGCATCTGACACGCTGGCGAGAGCCACAGCTAGATATTAGAGCTGTATTCAGGTGTAAAACACAAACGATATATTGAAGGTAAAGCCTTTTTTTTTTTTTTTTTTTTTTTTTACGTCCTTCAGGCAGTTCATGACAGAATACCAGGGTTGGGTCTTCAGCAGGCCGTAGCAGCAGACTTGCATTCCGGTGGCTGTCTCAGCTTTAGTTAATCGTTTCCTCCTGCAGTTGTAATTGTGCTATATTTCACTGGGTGACTAGTGCGAGTTTGCCTTGATGTCACACCGCCCTCTGCTGACACTCGGGGGAACAAGCAACCAGGTTGATCTTCAAATTCACACGTCCGATTTTAATTATACAAAAATGTATTGACACAGTCGAGAATTTTTTTCCCCAAAGGCAAAAATCTTTAATTTCATCGTGTTCTTTTGACTAAACATATACATATGCCGATCATATATATATTTTCTCTCCCCCCCCCCTAATAATAGCCTTTTATCTGTATTAGTGCATTTTGAATATTAATAATAAGAAGCACAGATTCAATCTATCGGGAGGATATGAAATTAGCATGTAGGTCCAGCTCATCATCCCTCTGGGTTATTGTCTGACTTAAACGGGGATAGAAATCACAGCCTGTCTGGGAAGCAAAGCGTAAGTCTGTCTGGGACCGTATACTGTATCTCCATATGAAAGCTAATCTAAAGACCAGCTTAAAATCAGCAGAATGCATTAAATTTCTGTATGGGTATGTTTAACCTATTTCTAGTTACAATAGGGTTTCAGGTTTGAATCCTTGGTTGGGATATGCTACTGTTCTTAGATTTGCATTAAATGCCTTGGTGTACAATAAATGGATATGCACAAGTGTCCATGCACATGTGTTTATATTGTGATCACATTTGTTGGACTGCAGAAATAGTCTCTTGACACAATGCAAGTCAGTTGAGAGAAGATTATTTTTGAACATCTTCTTTCCTGTGTGTGTGTGTGTGTGTGTGTGTGTGTGTGTGTGTGTGTGTGTGCGTGTGTGTTTGTGTGTGCGTGCGTGCGTGCGTGCGTGCGCATGTTTGTCTCCACAGCCTGGCTCGTACCTTCGCATCTACAACCTTCACGCTGTTCCCCAGAGTGCAGAGATGCCACCTGGGGGTGGGGGAGGTGGGACGGGCGGGGCGGGCCACCTGGCGTTCCACCTGCACGGGGGCACGGCATACGGCCGGGGGATCCGGGTCCTGCCGGAGGACAGTCTTGACCTGCAGGAGCTCAAGAGGTGGGCTTTTTTTTTTTTTTTCGGTGCAAAAAACACCCTGATGAAGGTATACTGCCGGAAAAATGTTGGCAACTTGTTGATTTTCATATTTTTTTCTCCAAAAACACCAACCAATCGAGCATGGGGCAGAGGCGGGATCCAACACTTGCTCCAGTCCAGAGAGTGCTTCCTTTATGGGGGGCGGAGTTACTCTCTCAGCAGGTCTTATTGAATCAGCCTGATAAACTGGCCTGTAACACAGGCTCTGTACTAGAGTAGTGTATGGACTGCAGGTGTAGAAATCTGCTGGTACATTAGTTGGGTGGGTGAAGCCCTGTGGGAACTGAATTCGACACCCAGGACAGTCTGATTTAATAGTTTTCGATGCGGGCATTGACAGCTGTCATGTTAGTGAGTAATAGTGTTCACATATTCTTTCTCTCAAGTTCACATTTAAGTTGAGCGTTATTGACACAAGCTCACAGTTGGCAGTGTTGCTATACAGCAGGAATGCTAGTGGGAAATCTCTACATCCCTCTCTCTCTCAACATCCCTCTCTCTCTCTCTCTCTCTCTCTCTCCGAACAACTCTCTCTCTCTATACTTTTCTCAGGAGTCTGGAGTCCTTGGAAAATGATATGAGCGATTCCTCATTAATTGAGTGGTGCACCCCTCCAGAGTCCCTGGGTACGAGTCCTGTTTTGCAGGTCACCGTGTCCCCTTGTGTAAAAATGTTGCTCATGCCCATTTTAAATGAATACCAGTCAGGAACAATTTGACGTTGCATGGTGGTCATCTGTATTTTCTCTGCATGGTATTGTAAAAATAATATTTTTAGAATGGTCACAAATAACATGCATAGGTGTTTTCGTTTTGCACATTTGCTCTGTTATTTCAGATGCTGTTCCAGAGGACAGTCTAACAGGTGAGAAATGACAGGTTACTGAAGGATTGCCTGCACCTTCAGCATGTCAGAGCTACTGCTTGGTGCAATATGCAGTCTCCAGAATGGGATTGTTGGTTTTTTTCTCCACAATCTTTTGCATGCATAATGGGATTGATGGTAAATATGTTGTACTGCTGTTCGGTATATTTATACAGTTTATATGGTTTCTTTTTTCTTTTTTTTTTACAACATTTCTGTTAATTTATGCAATTTGCTATTTATGGAGGCAGTTTTAATTAGTTCCTTGCTCAAGGCTACAACAGCCGTGCCCCATGTGGGAATCGAACCTGCAACCATATGGATTATCGGCTCAGCCCTTTAGGCACAATCCTGCACTGCTAGCCTGTGCATAAAAAGAGCACATTCTGCAGGAGAAGATCTCGTAGGACTGAATTTTGAGAGAGTGAGTGAAAAGTAACATCGGCTATGCCAAGTAAAATCTGTTCGGCCCTGCCTGCCTGTTGTCTCCTTTGCCTGTGCGTGTGTCTCTCTGTGTGTGCGTGCGTGCGTGCGTGCGTGCGTGCGTCTGTGTCTGTGTCTGTGTGTTCTTTTTGTGGCTAACCCTCTATCTCTGTCTTTCTCTATGTTCCCTTCATGTCCTGTTTGTTTCTCTCCTCTTTCTTTCCTCCCACCCCTCTCTCTTTCTTTCTCTCTCACCCCCCCACCCCTCTCTCTCTTTCTCTCTCTCTCTCTCATGTGCACGTCTCTTTGTGTGCAGTGCTGAAATGTGACCACACACTGGAGCGTGTGACACTAGCCTGTGTGAAGAAGACCACGCCTCCTCGAGTGTTCCATGTGCGGGCGCGACTCCGGTCCTATCAGCCAGAGAGGCTCTACCAGGCTCTGAAGCTCCACTGCCCCAAGTGCAAAGCGCTGTGAGGCTCACACGCATACAGTCACATACACATACACATGCACATGCACACACACACACACACACACACACACACACACACGCACACACCAACACGCGGGTACTCACACATCCACAAACACGAGTACACATGCAAACACGCAAGCACACACATGTAAAAATACACAAGCACACATATACACACACACACACACACACACACACATGCATTGTATCCCTGTAACAGAGCATGTGACTCACACTGACCTTGTTCCAGGTTGGATGATGTCGAATATTTTCAGTCTGGTCACATCCCTTTCCTTTTTTCCCCTGTATATAGTACTTCCCTTTCTTTTTCTGAATAGATCTAATCTCTCCATCAACAAAACTGCCAAGCCTCATTAGTGCACTGTCTGCTGTCCCTACACAAATTAATGGACATCATGTCACATCAATTTTTGTAATGCAAAAATGGCCAAATCATTGCTCAGTTTTCCTCCTTTTGATCAGATGGGCTGTGACCACAAGTGCTCTCGTCCTGCCTTTCTAGCTGTGGTTCATTGGCATTCATTGATCTTTAGCTGGAGCGGTGTCTTCGGACCGTTCTGTAAAGACAGGTGATATTTCAGCACGTATCTCAGACTCAAACTGAAAGGGATATGTAAGAGAGTGTAAGGTCGGTGAGGTCACGGATGCCCCTGAAGCAGTCTTCACCTGGAAAGCTTTCTTTCTTTTGTTGAATGTTTGTCAAATTTTTCACATGGCCAGCTCTGTCTCTGCCCCCCGGTCTCTTCAGACAGGATGTTCCAGATGAGGAGGCCATAGCGAGCCTGTTTCGGGAGGCTTTGAGTGGGACAGGGTGCTGCAGTGAGCCCTGGGCCTTCACGGGTTACCTCGACTCCAGCGACCCAGGACGAAAGATCAGCCTGCACATGTGCAGGAGTGTGGAGAAGGGGGCCAAAGAGCTGGTCTTTGTGGAGGGTGAGCGTAATGGGCCATTTTTGAGCTTCATCGACTAAAATTATGGAGCAGGCCTGGCCTGGATGTGTGTGTGTGGGACTGGTCTGTCACAGTGCTCTTAGCTCTTAGTTTTCTAAGATCACAGATATCTAAAGTGCACCATGCCCTGAGTTTTTTAAGCTCCACATATCTGAAGTGGACCATGCCCTGAGTTTTCTTTGCTCACAGATTCACTACATGGCAAAAGTATATGGACACCCAGCATCTCATTCCAAAGTCATGGGCATTAATAGCTTTGCTGCTATTACAGCCTCCACTCTTCTGGGAAGGCTTTCCACTAGATGTTGGAACATTGCTGCAGGGAATAGCTTCCATTCAGCCAGATGAGCATTAGTGAGAATGAGAATTGTAAATGAGAATTGGTTCTCAACTGATTTTACCTGGTTAAATAAAGGTCTAATAAAAATTTTAAAATGTGAGGTCGGGCCCTGATGTTGGGCAATGAGGCCTGGCCCGCAGTCGTCCTTCCAATTTTTCCCAAAGGTTTTTGACGGGGTTTAGGTCATGGCTCTGTGCAGGCCAGTCAAGTTCTCCCACACCAATCTGTTCCAAACCATTTCTGTATGGACCTCGCTTTGTGCACAGGAGCATTGTCATGCTGAAACAGGAAAGGGCCTTCCCAAAACTGTTGCCACAAAGTTGGAAGCACGGAATTGTCTAGATAGAATGTTATTGTATTCTGAATTGTTAAGATTTGCCTTCACTAGAACTAAGGGTCCTAGCCTGAACCATGAAAAACAGCCCCAAACCAAGGGGTGTCCAGATACTGGCCATATATAGTGTATCTGAAGTGCACCATGCCCCGATTTTTCTTAGCACCATTCAATGCGTTTTCACAGGGGCAACGTTTGAGGAGATGAGTCGGCTGTCAGTGGGGCAGAAAAGCTTGGTGCCTGTGAGGTCATCAGACGGAAGAATGACATTGCTGGACCTCTCCGCCCCCTTCCTTTTCCAAGGCCCAAAGCAATACTACGGGTTCGTCCTCAAACTCCATTTCTAAACGGCTGGTTTATTTTAATACTGTGGCACTGTAATTCCGAGAGTTCAGAGACTCGATTGGCCAAGATAAAGAATATTCTAGCCTATACATTCCTACTCCTGTAGCATGTTAAAATATCTTTTCATCCTAAAAATCTAAGAGAGAAGATATCAAATAATTCACAGAACTTTATGCATGGAAAACTGCACACATTTGTTTTCTTTTACATCAGGCACAGTGTATATTTCACGCAAAATTGTAAGCTTGATGTCATTTTCCTCGTCATCCAGCAAATGTAATTGCACTGATATTACTGTTGAATTGGCTAGGTAAGGTCTGCCGTAAGTCTTTGAAAACTGTTATTCACTGCCAAGAGCAGCAGTGTGTCCATAGTGATGTAGCATTTTATAAAAGTAATGTTTCTTTTCCCTGTAATTTCACTATTGTAGAGGGAAGGAATAATCCTTCAAAATCATTCATAAAAATCTTTTTTTGCATACCCTCTACCTGAGGACCGTTAAGTGTGGTAATATTGCAACCACTAACCAACATTGAGTGTACCGGAGTGATACATTTACGAATAACTATTTTAATGTGTAATTTAATGTGCATTTTGGAGGAGGCCTGTCAATAACAATTCGCAAAGCCAACTCTACGTCGGCATATTTTGTCACTCACAATGTTTTTAAAATATGCATATATTTTTTGAAGAGCATTATACTCCGTTTGGCGTTCTCTTCAGTGATCGATGATGAGGTGCGTGTGTTGCAGGTGCACTCGGTGCTCCCAGGTGAACTGCGTGGAGCTGGACACGCAGGAAAAGGGGGAGATGGACGAGAGGAGGATCGCCGAGGGTAGGCCGGACTCTGCGCCCCCCCCGGCCTCTGCCTGCGTCACTCCGTGCCCCCGTGTGCCCCCGTGTGCCCGGGCCCTGCCACGTCCTGTCACTGCGCATTAGTCGCGCTCGCTCGTTTACATCCAGAGCCCTGAGCTCACACCCCCGTCAGGCAGGTTAGCGAGTAAGGGCGCACGCCGGGACGCGGTGCCTCCTCGGAGCCGGTCTTAGTGGGACTGAGGCTAGTGCGGTGAGGTGCGCTCTCCTTCCTACCCTCAAGTAGCAAAATTCAATGCTTTGTTGGCATAGCGACGGAAATCTCCTATTACCGAATCGCAGATGCATACACAGGCACGACATACAATGAAGAAGAGTAGGACAGTACTGAACTAATTGATCAAATGCAATTAAAGTAATTAGTAATGCAGCTGAAAAGCTGAATTCATGATTCACGTAGTCGCTCGCTGTCCCTCAGTCTGTGGCGTGAGGTTACATCGCTGTCCCTCCGTTTGTGGCGTGAGGTTACATCGCTGTCCCTCCGTTTGTGGCGTGAGGTTACATCGCTGTCCCTCAGTTTGTGGCGTGAGGTTACATCGCTGTCCCTCAGTTTGTGGCGTGAGGTTACATCGCTGTCCCTCAGTTTGTGGCGTGAGGTTACATCGCTGTCCCTCCGTTTGTGGCGTGAGGTTACATCGCTGTCCCTCAGTTTGTGGCGTGAGGTTACATCGCTGTCCCTCAGTTTGTGGCGTGAGGTTACATCGCTGTCCCTCAGTTTGTGGCGTGAGGTTACATCGCTGTCCCTCAGTTTGTGGCGTGAGGTTACATCGCTGTCCCTCAGTTTGTGGCGTGAGGTTACATCGCTGTCCCTCAGTTTGTGGCGTGAGGTTACATCGCTGTCCCTCAGTTTGTGGCGTGAGGTTACATCGCTGTCCCTCCGTTTGTGGCGTGAGGTTACATCGCTGTCCCTCAGTTTGTGGCGTGAGGTTACATCGCTGTCCCTCAGTTTGTGGCGTGAGGTTACATATTGCGCTGCCCGCGCTATAGTTCCCCCGTTCCCTTAATATAAAGCAGTTTTGCTGATTTTGAAGGCTTTTTAAACTCGAGTAGAGCTTTTTCTCTCTTTCTGTCTCTCTGTCCCTCCCTCTCTCCCTCCCCTCAGTGCTTTATGTGAATACCTGTCCATCTCCATTGATTCCATTGTTCCTTTTTCTGTCATTCTCTTTCTCTTCATATCCTTCACAACTTCTTTTTTTCATCTTTCCTCCTTCGCTCTCTCTCCAAATCCCCCCCCCCCCCCCCTCCCTCTTCCCCCCTTCATGTTCTTCCCTCTCCCCCCCCCCCCCCCCCCTCAGTTCTAGGTGTGCAGCCCTTGCGGTATGTGTTCTTGATGAAGCTGGATCTGCAGGATAACAGTGGCTGCCTGGATGCCCTGCTGTGGAATGACGCTGTGAGGAAAGAGCTGAGCTGCCTTCGCTGACATTATCATACATTATAATGGCAAACTATGGGCGCTACCGCATTGAGCTAGCAAAATGGTTTCAGCGCCTGAGACAGAGTCACTTCTGCCTGCAGGTGCATGCAGACGTGCGCGCCCACACATACGCAGGTACACAAGTAGAGTGCACACACTGAGAGACGGCGTATGTTTCACATAAACATCCCGGGTTGCCACATTGTATACAATCCCAGCTTTTGAAAAACCTGACAGTCATTCGCATCTCAGAGTAACATCTCAGTTGTGCGCGAGAGCAGCCAGTGTTGTGTGCCGGTTTATTGTGGAAGAGGAAGGATCCGTCATGTCTGTCTATCAAGGTTACGTCTGTTTGCGTCTCCGTTCGTCTGTCTGTCAGATCCGTCTGAGTGGCAGCTGTTTTGTCCTTTTCCAGGAGAGCTTCTTCTGCGTTCCCGCCAGCGATGCTGAAGCCAGCCAGGAGCTGCAGGATTGGATACAGCAGACTTTGGACAAATTATGCCCGCCAGGGGGCTGTCTGGGTAAAAATGTCAATCATATTCCCCCCAGCCTCCAAACGGTGTGAGACGCCGGGCAGTAGCCGGCGTAAAATACGAGCTCGAGCTTGTATTCTCCTCAGTCAAATATGTTCACAGTCACAATATCAATATGAGCTAACAAGGCACTAGAAGCATTCCGTCAATATACGAGGCAGAATACCTTTAACAGGACATAAGCAGCCTGATGCCATGAGGAGCCGGCTCTCGGGGTGTGCTGAGCTGATGAGCCGTGGCATTGCGTCCCTCGCTTTCTCCTCAAGCGATTTCCGATTAACACGTACAAGGCAGTCAAATCTGGGCCCCGCAACGCTGCGTCACCACTATAAAGGGACAAATGAAGCAGGAGCGGCATTAACAAACGACGACTAAAAACGCCGCCGCATTAATGGTATCCTGTAGTTCCGGTATCTGCACAGTTTCATGGCGCAATAATAATCCAATTATCTATGAAAGGGTATTTCTTATGAGCATTGTTTTAAATTGCGTAATATTATTAAAAAGCGCACCGAGACGATTGCCTGTCCTGTCTCCCTCTCCCCCAGAAGAGCGTCCTTGGCTGGACCTGTGTCTGCGGTCATACACCGTGGAGGAGAGCGGCCAACGCACGGTCTGTTACCAGATATTCAGCACAGTGGTCAGTGGGGCTGACGTCTGACCGCATGCGGTCACTGAACATAAATCTCCCATTGTTGCCTGTCCGGCAGTTACCTGACCTCTACTCTCTCTCTTCTGTGAGAGATTTCGGGGCGGACTGTGAATATGAAGTTGTGAGTACTTGTTAGACCAACAGTGTGTCTTAATGTATACTGTTCCATGGCCATCGAAATAAACGAATATACCGATTCATTATTTTTCTTCGCAACTGTTTGTGTGTGCAAGGCGTAATGGATAGTATTATTTAAACTGACAAAGTGTTTGTTTGTTTTTTGGAACGACGTTATATGCCAATGTTTCTTTTTATTTCTGTGCTTTGGAGTCCCCAATCACATTTTTGTAAAATGTAAAAATCACATTTTTTACTCGTCACTGCAACATCCTCTGCCAGTTTGCTAGTATAAATAATTCATGATTAAATATGTGAAGATAATAGAATACATGCTTCTCAGCAGGCGCTTTTAGCAGATAAAAGGTGTTAGGCGAGTCCTGTTCTATTATTTTTTAACCATTCAGAATGCTTTCTGTACATCTTTTTTATGAAAAATATGGTGTATTTGTATATAATTGTGATACATCATTGCTAAGGCCTGAGTCATCAAATGTTTGAATTATTCTCAAACCCAATAGAACTCCATCAGCAAGAAGATCTCCATTTCAGTCACCATGTACAGACCTGTATCTGTGGAACCAATCAGATGAGAGGGTCTAATCCCCTACTATGTATCTGTGGAACCAATCAGATGAGAGGGTCTAGTCCCCTACTATGTATCCCATTTATTGTCTGGCACCTGAAACTGGATCAAATTCAAAGGCACCTGCATTGTAACTCTGTAACAGAGATGATCTAGGAATCATTGATTCAGTGACGGGCATGTTGCCAGGTAGTTTTGTGACGATGGACACCGCTGCACCGGTGCACAATGGTATTCCCGCACTCGTAACAGAGCCCAGTCCTGCCCTATTGCACCACCTAGTGGTGTATGTGAAACTAGGCTTGTCTATCACAATTAACAATTTGATGTACGCTGAAGGTCTTATTGTTGAGTACTTGAATTACCGTTTTGTATTATCTTTGGAAAAATACAAAACAAATATGCTTCCGTCCATGTTTTCACCCTTAAACACCATTATGGAAATGTTATATACTGCAGTATACTGTAAATGTATTGTGAACATAATTTTGATATATTTATAATATACTGCAGTATATTCTTTTTCCATAAGGGCAGAGAAGGCTTTTATGGACGTATTCATCTTTTCCGAGCTGCCTGTCCGTCATTGGGCTTCCCTGTCTCCCTCTCGCTGATACCCATCGCGCCTGGCACGCTGCCACGTGTGCTGAAGTCAGGCGGGCGCCGTGCCACCCATGGGCGGGGCGGGCAGATCGCAGCAGGGCGGTGGAAGGGCTGGGGAAGTCTGTGAGGCGGATAACAGCGGGGGATTTTTCCATTCATTGTGCGGGATAACTTGCCTCTGCTCTCTTTCGCTTAGGGGGCTCACCCAAATCCCTTCATCTTCTACCTCTGTACGCATGCGATTTGGATTTAGAAACTTTCCAAATTTCTATATCCTACTTCCAAGACCGTGGTTCCAAATTAATCCGTTGTTGTTAAGGCATATCCAGATTTGTGCATTCTGTCCACTGTACATACTCTACCAAATCCTTTTTTCGTCTCCAAAAAATGTGTGCATTTTTGGCTCCCTTGAATCATGAAACATTGTGAAGATTGTAAGAATAGCATTGAAATGCACAATTTCCTTGCCACTGTTGCCTTTGGCTTGCTCTTGTGGGGGTTTAGGCTGTGTTTTTCTGCAAAGCGCATTGTGACAGCTAGTTGTGAAATGCGCTATATAAATAAACATTGATTTGATTTGATTTGAACGTGCAGCGTTCTTTATGAGCCATATCAGGCCTAACAACATGTCCAGTGGAAGCCAGTCTAAAATTATATATTCACAAAGGCTGAGCCTGTTTCTCCAATCCAATCAACATGTACTGTGATTCACATTCTAATTCATAGTTTGGGAAATTAAAGTCAAATGGCTGACAATAAATGCCCCTACCTGAAATTAGAAGCAATCATTCTGTGAATACGGCTCCTGTCTCAGTTGATTCCATAGTTGTCATCGGCCATATGTAAGGCCGGGTGAACAATATGGGTGAATGTAATAATGTGCCAGTTGCTGTAGGACGAAAGAATTGATGTGTGAGGTGCCGTGGGCTGATAGCAGATGACTGATGCCGTGTGCCCAGCAGCGTTTTTCACTTTATAATAGTGCTGTGCGGCAGGGCCCATCACTGGTACAGCCATAACGTTCCCTCTACATTAGCATAACATTGTGAGAGCAGTCTTTGCCAGGAGGGAAATCTCTCCCTGTCAAAACCTCTGCTCTGACTTCGGTGCTTTGGGCTTGGCTTGTAATGAAGGAAAGGCGATAGAGCGAGACCTCAGGAGGCCCATATCTTGTCAAAGACAGATCTTATAGAGGATTCAGAAGTTTTAGACTGCAGGCTTTTTTTGGTCAATTGGCTCAGTTGTCCCTGACTATCTGCTCCGCTTGTGGGATTGAAAATTGATCTGCCATTTTTGAAGTTTTAGTTTAGCAATGTAACTAACAACAGTTTAATTCTGAAATTAAGCCTGCCAATCTGTTTTGTAAGCCCTGGACATGAGTCAGTCAGGTCGTTGGAGAATCGACACAACCCAGCTTAAAGGCTGAGTTAAGGACAATGTGATGTCTCGTGCCAGTCAAAGAAGAGACAAGCCACAATAGTACACTGCAAAAAAAATGAATAAATGCTTGTTATGATACGTTATTTTTTGACCTATTATTGATTATGCTCCTCCACTGTTCAGGCATATTCCTTCCACTTTCCAGGCCTTGGACAGAGAGTATCATTGTGCACAACTGCATTTCGTCACTAATGTCAAATCACTCTTCTGTACCAATGGTCTGGTTTGACTTAAATACATTTACATAGGTCAGTTTGCTCGTATCTCTTCTTTTATAAAGCCGTCATAGGAAAGCTCCTTGGAAAGCGATTATGTGTCAGCTTCATTCCTGCAATATGTTGCAAATCACACATTGTTTTTACAGAGGCCCTTTATGCATGACATTTCCTGGTTCTATTCTGGGTTATCAGTTTTATTGACCTCCTGTAAAGTATGCTGTGTTACAGCCATGTATTAAGGGTGGTATACAAATAAAATTATTACTCAGGCTCCTAGTGTTCTTGACCAATCAGCAAATTTCTACCCGCTCAGAGTAACTGTAGAGAAGTGTGAGCAGTCTCTGAATTTCAGTCGGCTGTCTCTTTAACTGCAGCGCTATATTCATTGACCTTGGATTTGTGCGCGTGTGTGTGTGTGTGTGTGTGTGTGTGTGTGTGTGTGTGTGTGTGTGTGTGTGTGTGTGTGTGTGTGTGTGTGTGTGTGTGTGTGTGTGTGTGTGTGTGTGTGTGTGTGTTTGGGGAGGAGGGTGGGTCAAGGCAGTAGGCAGGAAAGATTGAAGGAGCACTGTGGCTATTTGGGTAGCAGGGGGCCCACTTTGCGCTTTCAGACTCTTCACAACAGGGGGGGTTTTCACAGCTTCCTTCGCTTATTTGGCGGATTTTCCTTGGCGTGCTTGGAGAGGCTATCGATTAATGCTTCACACCGCAGTACCTCTCAATATATAGAAAGCTCAGCGTGGTGCTGCAGTTAAGGAAATGCACTCTGAACTATAAGGCTGCCTGTTTGGGTCCCAGGTGCAGCCCCTGTTGTTGTATCCTTAGGATGGGTACTTATGAAATGCCTCACCATATATCCAGCTGCACTAAACTTAGCTTAAAGTGTGTAAGCTGTGGTACAGTGTGACAGTTGCCCTGTACAAGGCCGGCTCTCATGCAGATAAAAACAGGACAAGGCATTTCGAAAGGCACCTGCATTGCGCAAGGTATGGGACTATTACCGAGTCTCAGCATTCTGTAGCTATTCCACTTTCTTCTCTAGCAATGCCATGTTTACAGGGAAGCTCCTCCCTCCATGATGTAACGAACTGCAGGATTGTTTTTGAAAGAACAAAAGACTTTCTGGGAAGTACAGCGTAAATCTATTTGAACACAGCTGGGGTTTTTTTTACAGCAATAATCCTCTGTGTTAAATTGGAAATGGCACAGAGGGAAAGTTGGAAATTTAATCTAGGAAATGACCTTTAAGGTGCCTGTTAATTACCTGTTTGCAATATTTCCTTTTGAAGTTAGTTTGTTAAGCTCATTTTGGGCTGTCGCAACTCGAGAAAAACAAGGAAATGTACAGGAGAGTATGGAAAAGCAGGTCTCTGGTGCTCTCTCTGGTCAGGAGTGTTTTAGACACTTTTAAATGAGGTTCAGAGGAGGATATGGGACCTGATAGCTGTCAAGACCAAAGCAGCGCTCCTGTGGAGCCGAGGGTTCATGCAGACCCCATCATTTCGGCAGAGCCCAGTAGTAGCGGAAGCCTCCGATCCAAGGGAGCGTGGAAAGGCAGCTGCCCTCAGCGTGGAGGCCGGTGGAGAGACCGAGAAAAACATCAGGCCATCAGCACTCCACGCTTCTCTGCACACCCCAGGAAAATGGCATCAAATCATACTGCCCCCAGAGTGAGATGTCAGTCAAACTGATGAGGGCTGTCAGAGCTTGGGTGTTCCATGTTGTCCTGGGAATACTGATACTGTGGTCCGGTTGTGACTGCTGTACAGTAGGAACAGTAAAAAGCACTGAAATAAAAGTAGCATGCAATGCTAACTGCCCAAATTTAATGGCAGGATTATATCACCACTCCTGATGAACGGTGGGAGTGTGTGAATCCATTTCAGGTAGATGCTTGGTCCAGCCTCTCCAAAGCATCCACAGAAGCTTGGAAGGCTCCCGAGCAGTGGCGTGCACAGACTCTCTAAGGAAGGGGTGTCAAACTCCAGTCCTGGAGGGCCGCAGTGTCACAGGTATTTGTGGTTTCCTTTCAATCAGCACCCAGTTAAAGCATTGAGAACAAGGTGTGTGGACTTCTTAGCCAATTAGTGACTTAAATTAATCACTTGTGCTTAAACGCACCAAAAACCAGCAGACACTGCGGCCCTCCAGGACCGGATCTTGACACCCCTGCTCTAAGGCAAGGGTTCCCAAACCGGTCCCCCTGTGTTTGCTGGTTTTCTTTGCAACCACAATTGCAATCCCAGAATCTTAACAAGCTGTTAAGTACAACGTGAACATGGGGAGTTTGTTCTACATGGCATGCATAGCTATTTCTGACATAATGTGCCTTAAGAGGGCGAATAATTCCTCCAAACATGAAAAGCACCTAATTAAGAACAATTGACAGCTTGTTAAAATTCTGGGGTTGCAACGAAAACCAGCATACACAGGGGTCCCCCAGGACCGGTTTGGGAACCCCTGCTCTAAGGTGCAGGGGCGAAAAGTTAAAAGGGGAGCACCTCCTCCACGTGCACCAACGTGGGGCCCCACCTGGGTTGGGGTGGCGTGCATGCTGACATAGCCCCCCAACTGGGTTGGAGTGAATATTAGTCTTGGTTAAATTACGTCACACACACACAAACACAGCCATTAAGCAAGAGTGTGTCTCAGTGGCGTGCACACGCTTTCTGAGAGGGCACTTTTTAGGGTGACAAGCGTGTCTCGTGCTATTACGGTGCCCCTATGATAGAAAAAAACATTGTCCTTTCGCTGACAATGACACAGCAGAAGGACGCGATGGCTTTTTCCTGCCAGGATAATGGAGGGTTTTCGATGACCAGGAATATTACTTGGATTATCACTACATTAAGAATGCATAAAGACACAGAGTTTCTGCAAGCTACTAGCTATCAGTGAGGGATGTGCTGCTCCTCCAGTTGACACAAACTATTTAATATATTGGACTGTGTGGCCTGATAGTTGCTGGTATGCAGCCAAGCGCATCAGAGGAGTGCACGCACTTCAGCACTCGGCAGCAGTGCACTTTGCATATGCATTGGTGGCGGAGTGTTGAATTGAGGGGCACAACTGGCACTTAAAAGAGAAGGGGGAAAAAACACTGCTTTGGTAATTTGGCTGACTTGAGTAAATCCCACACATGCCAATTTCAGCAGCCTTTCTGTTTGCTTATTCTTTATTTTAATAGACCTGCTGTTCAAGGATGTGAAAAATAACTAACAGTGTGATTGATGTTAAAAGGGTATGGGTCTTCCACTGCTGGCTAACTTCCACATCAGATTTATAGCACCCTGGCATTCTCTGTAGAATTGCCTAGTAATGAGCTTTTCAAATAGAGAAAGAAATTGATAAGGCAAAATCCTGCCCTGCTTGGTGCCTAATAGACTGATAAATGAGCAACTGGAAGAATGAACGGCAGTGCTGAGAGAACGCACACAAAGGATATTGGGTAAATGGCATTCTGTAGGGAGTGCAATTATTCTATAGCCTGCCCTCAACGCGAATTTTTTCTCATTCGTCTCTAACCCGTCGGTGCAAATGAATTTGAACGGGTGTTCCGGGGTAGCCTAGCCTACTTTTCAAGTTTAAAATTAACAGCGATGGTGTGTTTGTCGACAACGATAGTGCATAATAATAAACAAACAAACTGGGGTAATTGCAGGGGGAAATGCGTCTGTCCCAGTAGCAGAGATTCTGTCTCAACTCGTCTGATGATGTATAACCTCGTCTACGTCCTCTGGCGCTCACGGCAGTCAAGCAAGATGATTGACGGAGGCGTGTGTCAGAGTGAGTGAGATCGCTGCCCCCAAACGAACCACGCACGGTTGCCCAGTTAGTAGCCTAATGCAGACGCTCGGGTCGTCTTCAAAGTTATTAACATGTAAGCCTTGTGGATTTATTATCCCTCTATAGGCCTAAACTTTGACTGACATTAGAAAAATACGCATCTGCACAAATGGTAACATTCGCTTTCTGTGGCAATTAATCAAATAGAATCACAGCTCGGTATTTTACGATTGCATTATCATCCACATTTTCTTACGTTTTTGGTTTGCCATTTTAAGAGACTTCATTTATTTTTTGTTGAAAAGCTATCGGTTTCATGTATTTGTACTAATGAAGCTAGAGAATAGTCTCTGTATAAAAAAGACATCATCCTTGATACAACCGCACTACTACTACTTTCCGTTTCCTTGCTCTTCCATTCATTGCTACCAGAGGGCGCATATGGGCTAAGAGAAGCTTTAACTTTTACTATGTAGCCTATTATGTAGCTGTATGTGAGGGGAAACACATATTTATTTATTTTAAGAAGAGCACACATTAATTCTTCATGTCCTCTCATGTATGTTTCAGTGCTGTATATTCTGCAGGAAAATGTCCTGGTCTTTTGGTACATATAGCTTTTTCACATAGTGTAGCCTTTTCAAAGTAGGCTTACTAGTATAATTTATTAGTGCTTTGCAGTCACAGACTGAAATCACACACCAATTTGCATGCATCATTGCATCATGTCCATAGGCTACATCACAAATAATGCATTCAAAAAATATAATGAAGACAAATGATAAACTCAACAACTATGTAAGAAAATACAATACTCAGGATACAGGATATATTCATTGCAGAAGGGGGGAAAGGGATGAGCAGTGAGCTCAGAGGTGTGTTTATAAGTCTTGCAAGATAAGGAATGTGGGAGTTCTGGTTGGCCTGATCTAGTTTGTGGTGTGTCAAGTTTGTGACTATTGTGGGTGGTGCGGCCAGACATTTGCTCTCAATTTGGGGGGAGCCAGTCTGAAAACCGGGACGACTGCAAAGAGTGAGCGAATTTCAGGTGAATCTGCTCCCGCCTCATCACGAGGGAAGGGATTCCCAAGGAGTTGAGAGCTTGCTGGTAACTGGTGTAAGACGTTCCAAGGATAATGTGGCAGACCCTTGTTTGCACACACTCCAGCTGGGTGGGCAAAGCTTGGGTGAGACCAGAGTGCCAAGCAGGGACTGCATTCTCCAGCAATAGTCTAGTGTAGCCGATGTAAATGTCTAGGAAGTTAGTTGGGAGTGACGGGGAAGCGCTTGCTGCATTTAAGGAGGCATAGCTTCCTGCTGGCACTCGCTGTCATGGTGTCAACCTGATCACTCCACCTGAGATCATGCTGGATGGTGAGTCCCAATACAGTGCTACACTACATACAGCACTGAGACAGGGGTGTTATTAATGGAGAAAGGAGGTGGAGGTGGTGGTTGTTATGCTAACATACATGCATGGCTATGCCTTCCTTGCTGTTAAGGAGCATGCTGTTGTTCATAGGCCAGGTGTTTAACTCATTGAACCAATGCTGCATAGATGAGGGCTGCCACAGTCTGGACTCCAGAAAACTGATGTCATCTTTTTTTGCAATCACAGACCGGGGTGGGGAGGTTCGGGTGGCGGTGTGGCAATTGCGATCGCGGAGAGGGGCGGTACTGTTGCTGTGCTGACTTGGGCCCTATCCAACGACAGCACCCCTGAAAGCTTTCCCATCATCACCCACAGTGATGTCCAACAGAAGCATAACTAAACAGATTAATTTACATGTTAGTGGTAGATTTTTTTGTCAGATTCATCTCAGTTTTGTGCACAAAAAAGCATAAGCAATGAGGAGAGCCAATGGAATTCAGCTTTTCCCATGGCACTTTGGGTCTTTGGGCCCCTGCACAGTAACATTTTCAGTGTTAAATTAACTCTTATAGTGAAGACGTGATCTATACTGAACTCCTATAAACTCTGTTACAGTTTAATTAACACTGGACATGTTACTGTGTGGCCCCTCACCTCATTGAACTCACAGTCCCATGTTTAACTTTCAGGAGGTTAACATTTGAAGCAAGCAGCTATCTGCCTACCTGTGACCTCCACATGCCTGGCTGTTTTATTGAGCAAAGGTGGAAGTTGCCTGTCAGCGCTGGCTTGAAGTCAGTTTTGCATTGTTGTTCTTAAGGGTAACCGTAGGGTTCGTATAGAGTGTTCCGGGACTATTTATGCCTCGTGTTTTATCGTCCCCATCGCGCTTTAATGAAGAGTTGCTGATATAAATAGATTGTTGTTAATCGGTCAGATTGTGAACTGATACTTAATCCAAAAATATCAAACAAATCCAATTACGATAACATAATAATTATTTCTAGGTTTTCATAAACGTTTAAAGATTATCTCAGTGTTGTCTCACAACGTGCTTGTACAACATTTCACGTTTTCCTGTTGTCAAAAACGTGGTTATTTATTTATTCGGAATATATAGGCTATGCATTTATTTTTTAAGTCGATCCCGATGTGACGTGCTTTCTTCGCTGTGGGGAGCGTTATTTGAGAAAATAATATATTTATTATGCGCTTTGGCGGGTGTGGTTGGCAGCCAGCTACAGTGGTCTGAAGTCTCGTCCTGACGGATTTGCTTTGACAGATCCGGGTTAGCCGCTAGGAGTACCCATTTTCTTGCTCAATCCTCATTGAGGCGCTCATATCGCAGGCACAGACAGACCGGAGACCGCAGAGCGTGCGGCACCTCCCCGGCCATCTCTCTCACCATCTCCAGACTCCAAACACCCGAGGACCCGAACGCTCACACGGCGCTGTTCCGGCACTTTTCTGACAGACAAGACGGCGGAAACTTCCATCTTGCATGCCAAGGAGTTTGAAATGCGATTATCTTGTCATCGGTCAACCTGTTTACAACCACTGACATTTTTTCCTGGCACGGCAACGTCTACAAGAACACTCCAGTCAGTAAGAAACCCTAACTCTCAAAGCAAGCGTAATGACACAATCCAAACCTGTATCAATAAGAAACAATTGAGGTGGCTGTATAGACTATATGAGTTGTACATGGATTAAAATATAGTCCGCCACAATAATGGTAACGGAGCAACATCAGTGGCTGTTGGGGAATGGTCTTTGTTGCACGTGAATGATGACTTGAGCTTTGACATTGTTTTCTTTTCTTGGACTACATAGATGCGGTCTCAATGGGCAAGTACATTTGGAGAACAGTATCCAGTTAATCCGAGATACCCAAACGTTACGAGAGTTGAACAATGCAGGTGTTAATTTTGAGAGTGATATTTTTCCTAGCATTTAATGTCGCGGTGCAAACGCACAGGCATGATGATAAATTAAGGACTAATGTCGTTCCGAAGCACTACAACTACAACATCACACACAAAAATGTGCACACAACCACATCGGAGAGTGGTCGGAGATGGCACCGAGCGTACAGGAGAGTAATCACTGAGATGGACCATACAAGGGGACACGCTACAGGTGCGTCCTCGTGGGACGCCATCAAGACGTTAGTGCAGGACATAAACGCAACCTCTTTTAAGATGAAAATGATGGCAGAAGATAAAACAAAGCTCTATGGATACAAACACGAAGTTCATTTAAACAGCACTGAAACAAAGACGCTGAAAACCCACAGAGAGTCTCGGAGGCTAAGGAAAGAAAAGTTTAATTCTCAGATGACCGCTGCCATGGAAACAATAGGTGATGGATACAGTTCCTCTAAGCCTCCTTCAGGGAGCAAGCTGGGCGAACGTAAGAGGAACCACAGACGCAAAAGAGGCACAATAGACGGCCATAATAAATCCGTTAAGAGTGGAATAAAAAAGCAGAGCAAAAAGAGCCTTCTCACCGCACAGCTAGAAACTTCACCTGATGCCTCTCTCGCTATGTGGGAACCGATGCCCCGGCCTTTGGCCCTTAACCAGTCCACTGATTTTCCCTTCGATATTACTCGAAATTACGAATTATTTACTTTACCGGACGAATACCTTGGGGAAATAACACCATTGATACCCCTTAATACGCGAGGGAAGAAAAACGGGATCAGAAACCCTTTTTATCCCCTAACCAATGAATCATATGGAGCGTATGCCATAGTGTGTGTTTCTGTGGTTATTTTCGCTGTGGGGATAATCGGGAACGTTGCAATCATGTGCATCGTGTGTCACAATTACTACATGAGGAGCATCTCCAATTCGCTTTTAGCCAATCTGGCCTTGTGGGATTTTGTGATCATTTTCTTTTGCTTGCCCCTTGTGATTTACCACGAGCTGACGAAGAACTGGTTGCTGGGGGAGTTCTCATGTAAAATCATACCATACATCGAGGTAATTTCTTAAGTATACATTTTTTTGTTTCGTTTTTATGATTCGATTGTGTTTGGTTTAAAAGTTGAAGCATGAATATTGCGCAGAGGTTCCACATGATTCTTCTGAAATATCGAAGATCAAATATATTTATTTATCCAATGAGACCTTATGAAACCAGGTCACCTAAAATGCGAGTAGATTTGTATTATGGTATAATATCGTATGATAAGCAGTTTCCTTTTGCCTTATGACTATGTTATGAAAATAGGCTACAGCTGTGCTAGAACTAGCCTAAATGGCATCACCTGTTAGAATGGTAGCTGCGCATGGGTGTGTCTAAAAAGGTATTAAAACCTAACAAACATGCTGTCCTGTATTCTAGGATATGTGGTATAAACATTCAAGAAAATTATTTGAAGCACATGCTTTCAGTCATCCACACATCCACAGCAAATACACCCATACATTAGCTCTCTCTCTCTCTCTCTCTCTCTCTCTCTCTCTCTCTCTCTCTCTCTCTCTCTCTCTCTCTCTCTCTCAACCACATGCACTGATACACACAAGCACACACTTCACAAATAGGCTAATTCAAACACATGCACACACCCTCAGAGGAAAGCAGGTAGACTTAACTAAGAACAGTAGAGCTGGGTGACCATGTTTCTCTGGGTAAAACTGGACAAGGGAAAATGGTCTTGCAGACATGATCGCATTGCTACAATTAAGCAGTGATGCTTGTGCAATATTATAGCGTAGGCTATGCTACAGTGTCAGTCTGACACACAAGGAGCGATGTGACAGTGTACAAACGCATGCACTAGTTGCTAGCCTGATGTCGATAGCAGCTTTTTTGGTACTTTAGAATGCTAACACACTGACAAACACAAGCTATATTTATTAGGCATGACTGATTTCAGCAGGTAAAGCACCAGATTTTAATCAGCTCCACAGTATTTGTGGCAGCATTTGATGTCGAATGAATGTGTAAAAATAGTGGCAAGGTCTGATAAGGTATGAAAAGAAATATTGAGAGTGTAAGTTTTCTCAGTTTACCAGAAAAATATTGAGAGTGTAAGTTTGCTCAGTATACCAGAAAAATATTGAGAGTGTAAGTTTGCTCAGTATACCAGAAAAATATTGAGAGTGTAAGTTTGCTCAGTATACCAGAAAAATATTGAGAGTGTAAGTTTGCTCAGTTTACCAGAAACTGTGTGCTGAACAAAGACTGGAGGTGTCGAGTCTGTCCAAAGGAAGATGTCGAGCTTGTCCAAATTACTTTCACGCAACGCAGCTTTGTGTTTGTACTGTATTGCTTTTTGTTGTCATTTTGTTTTGTTATTGTAATCTCGGGGGCTAAACAATTAAAACAAGGCTTATCAATACAGGAGAGGTGGATTAGCCTGACTGCAGGAAGCGTGTTCTAATTTGAGTAGGCGGCCCATACATTTGATTGTGATGAGAACTAAAGCAGGCCTACAGCGGAAGTCGGCTTCTGAGATTGTGTAAATCTACTTAGAGAGGATATTTAAATGAGTCCTTCTGTCTGATTTTAGAAGAAGGGAACACCGCGTGCCTTGATGAAGACAAAAGTTGAAATGTTGGTAAATTAAAATATTAAATAATTTATGGAGCTGAGTGTGTGGTCTTCCCTTCTTCTTAAGTTTATCATTAAGATCACCTACACCTCCTTTTATACAAAATCACGGTGTGCTTTTTTTATCCTTTTTTCCCCCATTCTGTCTGATTCCCATGTTACAGCATGGAGCTACCCATGCCCAGTGACAAGGAAATGTCCACTAGAAAAGCCATCCTGAACATTTCAGCTGTGAAAATCACAGTGCAATGGAGAGGTAGCAGAGGAAGGACACGTTCACTTTGTGTTGGTAACAAGGACGGTTTGCGTGCTGGTGTCAGGCTGGTGTTTATCCGGACCACTGATTTTGTGAGAATTAATAAGATTGGAGTGCACTCAAAAATTGTGGCGTTATTCTGGGTAATCAGATGCTTTATACATAACTTGGCCATGTGTGGTAGCAATTCTGCGATGTTGCCGCAAAAATGAGAGAACATCCTGTCTGGATACACCTTCATTATTTGGATGGACTTAGATCATGGGTGTACCTGACGGCTGTTTTGGATTTGAAAGCCAAAGTAATAATGATTTATATTGGTGCAGTTTAACTCTGAGGTTTGTGTTTTATCCAGATATGGTGGCTCTTTTGCTTCTTAGATAGTTGTGTGCAGTAACTTGTATTGCGTTTGCATATTTTTTTTATTCCACACTGTTCTCTGTAGTACACCATGAATATATAAGTAAATATAATGTATGTCTTATATATAAGTACAAAACATTATTATGATGATTATAGCACTACTGATATTATTACTATTATTATTTCTTCCTCTTCTTCTTCTTCTTCTTATTATTATTATAGTGAGTTGAGTATCAGTCTAAATTTGCTCAGCATGCTTAAAGCAGAGGAAAGATGTGTGTGTGGAGATCACACACCATAACTGAACTTTAGGGTCTCCAGTGTCACCTTTTCCAGTTCTGCCACTTTGTGTGACAAAGTGTGGCCTTCCACTGAAGGGGAGTAAACAAACCCTTCACTCCGACACCCACTCCCCTCCAGGGCAACTTCATTCAGACATAAACTCATTCTCGAGTTGCTTTCATAGATAGATTTACCCTTTGTATGTGTTGAGGTCCTTTCAGTACCACAAGATTCCAGCTGGTATTTTGGACCTCAACTGCTTCAGGGAGAAAGACCACACCTACTATATCTCAAGTAACAATCCCCCTTCCCTCCTCCTTCCCTCACCTCATCTTCAGCTTAAGATTCAATTGTGCCATAGCAGAACCTAAGGAGATAACTACAGATTATAAGAATTTTAAAAAAGCGCACGCAAAAAAAACTATTATTTAACCTGTAAAAGTAGCATCGCTTAGACCAGGGGCCAAGATAGTGTCCCACTAATCCGAAGATACGTCACACCGCTGTGAGCAGTCAGTCATTTACAAACTCCTCGTGCACTCGGCAGCACCCTCTGCGTTTTCCTGGGACACCGGAGTGAGATGAAGTGAACGTTTGGCCGCCTGAGAGGTGATGCGTATTAACGGTTTGAGCGCTGAGTTAATGTGACTGTGCGGCGCGGAGTGGGGCCGGCCCCTCGGGGGGCCGATGTTAGAGAGCGCACTCCTTAGGGAGACGGGAAGGCGGCCCCGGGGCAGCGTTACTCACCCTGTGATGTAACACGGAGTGAAAACACCGCCTGACCCGAGAAACGGCGGCAGCAGCGGCAGCGCTGTCAACAGAGGCCAGGCTGGAGACGACAGCGCGGCTATGAGAGGCAGGGACCGCACTGTAACAGGGACAGAGTTTCACTGCCTCCAAAACAAAGGGAAGGCTTTTGCTATGGCTTAAATGGAGACAGAATGTTGACACTTCTAAAACAGGGGCAGGTTCTCACTACCTCTAATAGAGGGACAGAGTTCTACTGTTTTTCAAATGGGAACAAAGCCTCGCTGCCCTTATATTGAGAGAGCCTCAGGGAGGGGCAGAGAATTTGGGGATAGCATCTCACTGCTTGTGAAGTAGGGACTGGGCTTTACTGCTGGCTGTTATACAGAGTCTCGGACAAGGAGCATCTCTCACTGCCTCTGAAAATGGGACAGACTTTTGCTGTGTTTCAAATTGGGGCAGAGTCTCATTGCCTTTATATTAACAGCCTCAGAGAGGGAATTATACAGGGACAGCATCTGAGTGTCTCCGAAATAGGGGCAGCCTTTTGAATACCCCATCCCCTGTAAAGACCAGGCATGCATCTTACAAATCCAGAAAATCAATGTGCATACATGTAAGAACGATCTGCAGTTTTCATGTGTCTGTGTGGAGCAGCGTATCCCATGTCCCGCTGTCTGTCTTGAATATGGGCTTCTTATGTTCTACGCCTTCAGACTCCATGGATTTATGACCTTGTCCTGTTTTGTCATTTAGATCCACTGTGACAGCAGTGTAATGTTGTGTCGTCAGGGACTGAGCGTGTAACCCAGAGGCTAAAAGATCAAATCCTAGGTGTGACACTGCCGTTGTACCCTTGAGCAAGGCAATTAACCTCAGTTGGTCCAGGAAATGTATACCTGGGCAGATGGCTAGTATGTAAAAAAAATTGTAAGCACCCTCGTGCTTAAGCGTGCCTGCTAAGCAGATACATTATATGTCTCTGGGGCCTCTGTGCTTGCTCACTCATACTCCCTCATGTATGCACAAGTTCTGCTCATGAATACATGCTCAGCCATACAGAGGCATACACGCAGACACACAGTCACTCAGGCAGGCCAGCTTTACCACATGCACGGTTACAGAGAGGCAGACACAAACACACATACACACAAACGCAGGCGCACACACGCACACAAACACACACGACTGGACTTGCCCACATTCCAGATGAGGTGACAGACTGGCCCTCTCTCACTCGTCACCTGCAGTGCCTCGCTGCACGTGCTCACTTTGATGGAAATATCAAAAATTTTATGAATATGCTCCAAGTGGGAGGCGGAGTCGTTGACCTGATTATTTCTGCCACGTTGTTGCCAGTGCATAACACATCCTTCATTGGCTTCTGAATTATTCAGTGGCGAATTAGTGCTGATTAATTATTCATTGGATATTAACCATTATTTTGTGTTTTCTATGAGAAGTAACAATCTTTTATACTACAAAACTGTAGTTTCATAAAAACTTAAGGAGCCTTTACAAAAATATGTGGTAACACCAAGTTTGATTTCAGTGTTTAGAGTCCAACATAACCAATGCACTGCTCAACTCTACATTTTATATCTTAAACAAATAGAATTTTAAAAAAGTTAAATTGAAAAATTTGAATGTTGGATGAATACAATGCATTTCTGCAGTTGTGTCAATGTAGTTAGAACACTCGAGTTTGAACTGAAAACCATGGCAGACCTGATCATTAAAAGACTGGAAAATGTATGTTCTAAAAGTTAATACATGTATGTGTGTCTCGTGGGAAAAGCACTTCTAATGATTGAATAAATGGGAAATACCAGAATGGTCAACATATGAGTTGATGTGTTTTAACACACATAGTGGCCCCTGTCTCTGGTTGATTTTTAATATTTGGTGCCTATAGACTACCCATTCCTACACTAATATGAATTATTATTCAGGGACTTTCATCAGGCCCAACATAGCTGCCCTCATCTACCCAGTCACAGGCTAGGTATTAAACTCACATTAATAGCAAATGCTTACATTATGTTGAACAGCACTTCATCAAACAATTAATGGAGCGTAATTACAGCAAACATTAGGGAAATCAGCTTTTCTGCCTGCCGTACTGAAAGCCTGAAATTAATAAATTGCATTCATAATGCCTTAGTCTGTCATCCTGACCCCAGATGTTCAAGTGGCTGGTCATATATGACAACCGAGTGATTTTGAAATGATATTCCGGGGGCAACCTTCAGGCTGTCCGAGTGGTAGGAATTGCCATGTGTTGTTTTACCAGAAAATTATTCAAATGAATAATTTTATTATGAGGTAATTACAATAGGAAGTAAGAATGAGAGTAAAACAGCAAGGGCTGTAAGGAGAGTCTAAACTATAATCGCAATTTTTTAGCATGAAACATAGTCTCTCGCCTGGAAGCCAGATGAAAGCATTCCCTGCCATATCTGACAGTGTTTCGTGCTACTCCTGCCCAGCCTTCGGTTAATGAAATATTCAGTGTGTTTACACCTTTCGCTGCCAAAGTGCATATGGAACAGGCCTCTGGAAGGAGAGCCGGTCAGGCTGTAACACACACAGCACTGAATGCTGTAAGGATTTATGCACTCCGCATATGCCCATAGCCAAGTTTCACATTTGGTCCAACTTTAAGTTTTAATTATTAAGACCTCCGACAGAATATAGTTCCTTCATGAACATAGCGACTGCTTTATAAAGCATGCACAAAGAACTTCAGTTCTTTATGACAGTGCGTAGTGATATTTGACCAGACTGTACTGATATACAGATCCTTTCCAAAAAATTAGAATATCATGGAAAAGTTTTTTTTTTTTCCATACTTCCATTCAAAAAGTGAAACTTTCATAGATTATAAATTCATTACACAGAAAGTGAAATATTTCTAGCCTTTATTTGTTTCATTTTGGCTTACAGCTCCAGAAAACCCCCAAAACAGTACTTCAAGAAATTAGAATAGTGTGTCGAAAATCAGCATTTACTTCAGTTATTTCAGAGAATGAATGTTTTAGACTGAGTGTCACACTATCATCTAATTTACTCAAAACACCTGCAAAGTTTATCTCAGTTTGGTTCAGTATGGGGAAGACTGCAGACTTGACAATTGGCCAGAAGACCATCATTGACACCCTCCAGAAGATGGGTAAGCCACAAAAGGTCATCGCTAAGGAGGCTGGCTGTTCACAGAGTGCAGTGTCCAAGCATATCAATAGAAAGTTTAGTGGAAGGGAAAAATGTGGCAGGAGAAGGTGCACAAGCAAAAGAGATGACCGTAGGCTTCAGCGGATTGTCAAGCAAAGACGATTCCAAAATTTGGTGGAGATGCAGAGGGAGTGGACTGAGGCTGGAGTCAGTGCTTCAAAAACCATCACGTACAGACGTATCCGGGACATGGGCTATAACTGTCGGATTCCTCGAGTCAAGCCACTCCACTCATTCTCTGAAATAACTGAAGTAAATGCTGATTTTCGACACACTATTCTAATTTCTTGAAATACTGTTTTGGGGGTTTTCTGGAGCTGTAAGCCAAAATTATGAAAAATGAAACAAATAAAGGCTAGAAATATTTCACTTTGTGTGTAATGAATCGATAATCTATGAAAGTTTCACTTTTTGAATGGAATTATGGAAGAAAAAAAAAAAACTTTTCCATGATGTTCAAATTTTTTGGAAAGGATCCGTATGTTGCGTAACCAACACATCTTGTGAAGGTGTGGCACTGTTTCAGCCATCATGAAGCACATTTATAACTGCTCTGTAAAATTGTATTGCCATGTTCATAAAGGTGTTGTGTATACTATATGAAGGTGTTATGATGTCTTACACCATGCAAAGGTGTACAGGCAGTACCACACTTGTGGGATACAAACCTCGGTAACCACAATGCCATACCGTTGCTCAACTTCCTGGCCTCTGTGAAAATGGTCATATTTGTATTCTAGTTGTTCGTTCAGAATATGTAGGGCAACAGGCATGTTTTGTATGGAGCAATATTAAGTGATCATTTGTAAAATATGACCTAAATGAATATTTATTTCTGCAGAAGGCTATATGCTGTATATATTTTTTTATTATTTGTCTCAAATGAGAATAGTAAAAAGTATTTTCTTTTTTTTTTGTTGCAATTGAATCTGGCAAGTATAGGCTTGTTTCATTTGTTCACCTTCCCTTTTGAAAGAGTTTTGGAGAAACTTGTATTTCTCTGCTTGTCAATTCTTTTCTACTTTTGAGATAAGCATTGACTGCAGTGTCTCAGTGATTCACACCATTTTTGGCCCCTGTAGTCTACAGAATAGCTCTAGTGCCCATTCATAATTTATGGTACTTGTCAAGCAACTAAGGTGGAAGTTGATATATAGTGGAGTTTACTGACAGTCCAAAAAGAACATCTTGTTTTCCATTTATGAAAAATCTTTATGGGAATAGCAGCATACTGTACATGGTTGAGTATGACCTCTTTTCTGCCCAAAATCTTGTTTCAGCTATTGAGAACTTACATAGAGAAGTGGTTTCCGCTGTAGCTATAGGTCTTTCAGGTGCATTGCCTGGACACAAACATAATAGACACTAAATCCTTAAGCTCGTTCTTGAATTGAAAATATGTTCTCAAATGTGACTCAGTAATCAGCGTCTTACTTTTAGGATTAGTGTCTTTTGTGACACAGACCGCTTTGTTAAAGCCATGGCATTTAATCAGGGAAACAAAAACAGTATTTTGCTGAAATTCCCTATCAAAAGCATATGTAGTGCCAAAAAGTCCTTGTGATCTCATGTATTGTTTTGTTTTGTTATAAAACTAGAAAGGCTAGCCGCACACTGCAAAAATGTCTTCACTCAATCAACATGAGTTTATTTAAGCTATCACACTGTCAAAACAAGTACAAATATTTCAGTCAATCAGACCTTCATCAGTGCTGGAAGGTACAAGTCATAAACTGATGTTGATTCAGTGTCGATTGATAATTTTTCAGTGTGCAGGAAGTTAGCTTTTATATTTTTTTGCGACTCATTCATTTTTTTTCGACTGAGCGCAACAACGTTTTTTTAAAATTTGTTCCGTTTGGTGCCATTACATTTTGTTTTATTAAGTTCCATGTTGCTCAATCATGTTTGTCTAGCTTTGTTGTTTCTTGCTGTTAGTCTCAGATTAATTTCATGCTTGTGTCCCTTCAGGTGGCCTCCCTGGGAGTGACCACGTTCACACTGTGCGCACTGTGCATCGACCGTTTCCGGGCGGCAACGAACGTGCAGATGTACTACGAGATGATCGAGAACTGCGCCTCCACCGCCGCAAAGCTGGCGGTCATCTGGGTCGGGGCGCTCCTGCTGGCCCTGCCCGAGCTCATCATCCGCCAGCTGGCCACGGAGGACGGGGAGCCGGCCGACTCGGCCCCCTGCGAGCGCTGCGTGGTCCGCATCTCCACCGAGCTCCCGGACACCATCTACGTCCTGGGGCTGACCTACGACGGGGCGCGGCTCTGGTGGTACTTCGGCTGCTACTTCTGCCTCCCCACCCTCTTCACCATTGGTAGCTCGCTGGTGACCGCGCGCAAGATTCGCCGGGCCGAAAAGGCCTGCGTCCGCGGCAACAAGAAGCAGATCCAGCTGGAGGGCCAGATGAACTGCACGGTGGTGGCGCTGGCCATCCTTTACGGCTTCTGCGTCATCCCCGAGAACGTGTGCAACATCGTCTCAGCCTACATGGCGGCCGGCGTGCCCCAGCGCACCATGGACCTGCTCCAGCTGGTCAGCCAGATCCTGCTGTTCTGCAAGTCGGCGGGAACGCCGGTGCTGCTCTTCTGCCTGTGCAGGCCCTTCAGCCGCGCCTTCGCGGACTGCTGCTGCTGCTGCTGCGACGAGTGCGGCCCCGCCAAGTCCTCGGCCGCCACCAGCGACGACAACGACCACGAGTGCACCACCGAGCTGGAGCTGTCGCCCTTCAGCACCATCCGCCGCGAGATGTCCGCCTACACGTCCGTCGGTACTCACTGCTGAGCGCCCGGCGACGGGGACAGTATGGCGTCGTGGACACTACCCCCGCCCATCAAACCCTCCCCACCCACCCCGCCCCCCAACACCACCACCCCCCCCATCATGATGGATCTTGTATGTGGTGTCAATCATTGCCACGATGTGAACTGATCAGTGTGCTTTTAGCATTTGATTGGCTCAGCCTGCCAAGTCGTGGAAAGTGCATGGTAGCTCTGCCTACTGCTGTGGTTCATGAAATCGCTGTGCCATGCACTGTACACTGTATAGTACCGGCACACTGTTTACTGTAGAGTAGAGGTCTGTACATATCATATATCTGTTACCATTATATATACACAGTACAGTACATGTATACATATACTGAAGTAGGTTTTTTATTTCATAGCCATTAACATATCAGTAATTACTTTTTTTAATTAGTTTTTTGCACAACCCCCCCCCCCCCCTCCCCCACACCCATTTTTTGTTGGGTATTATTCTGTTTGTTCGCAAGTGTCTCCGCATTGTATTGAAAGTAATATATTGAAAATGACTGGTTGTAGTGTATTGTGGAAATTTCTTTCTTTCTGATAACAGTGATTCTTGTGAATCAGTTGAAAAGTATGTTTAGCTCCCTTGCTATGTGAGTATAATGAGTATAATCTTCACAAATTGATGTCTGTATTTGATAGCAGAAAATTGTACCAGTATGCTTTGGGCAGTCTGTACACTCACTTGAGTGTTTTTTTAAAATTATTATTACTATTATTATTATTTTAGTCAAGAAATGTCACTTTAATAAAAAAGGAAACTATACATTTGGTTTTTAAAAATCGGTCATTCATTTGATTCAACATACAACTGAACATTAAATCTAAGGTGCTTTATTTTTCTGTGCATTTACAAAACCCTTGCCGTGTAGACCTCAGTGTGGAATTATTGCATCATTCATATTTCCCATTTATAAACAAATAGATTTTCCAAGGATGATGTCTCCACCGCACATGCCTCTAAGATGTGCTGTGATATTGTCAGTCAATGGTGAAAAATAGAAAAGAAATATAAATATAAATATGTATTTGTTTGCCTGACAACTTGTGTGCCTTGGGACCATCATGCACATCAGCGCAAACATATCATGCAGCTCTGACAACTCCATTACTTACCTCCTTTGATAAAGTCAAAGCATATATCCTCATGGACTATTGTTTTGTTTCCCAGTTCATGCAACTGGAAGCTGTGGAGCGATATTAACTATACTGCGTACCATGTTTCCATGGTTACACCATGACTCATCTAATGATTTTTCTCTAGTGTGCTCCTTTATCAGAGTGTGAGACATGGATGTGATTATACATTCATTTGCTTTTTGACACTGGCACATTGTACAAACAGCCATCCCTGTCCTTATTTGCATCTTGAGCAAAATAACAGCCTTAAAAGTCTCAAGGATACGTCTTCAGGCTTTTACCTTGCCTGTCAGTCTGGTTCTGTGGAGAGATGTTGAAAACAAAGATACTGTTCAACTCTAAATCCCACATCCTAGAACATTGGAAGTAATATTACATGTTCACATTATCAATTTATGCATCGATGTTATGCTGCTTCAGATGCTATATTATTATTTTTTTTTAATCTGTATATTTTATATGATTTTAGATGAAGCACAACTGCAGCATCTGTGTGCATTTGTGTGTGTGTGTGTGTGTGTGTGTGTGTGTGTGTGTGTGTGTGTGTGTGTGTGTGTGTGTGTGTGTGTGTGTGTGTGTGTGTGTGTGTGTGTGTGTGTGTGTGTGTGTGTGTGTGTGTGTGTGTTTTTTCACTGAGTGAATAAAAAGGATATGCCCTCAGTTCAGCTTTGAAGCATGAGGTTTTCAGAAGCAGGAGCTGAGGTGCACTAAGACTGCTTGTCATCTGCCCTGCATGACATCATCGTGATAGGACTCCCACAGCACACAGAGGCCATTGTCTTCGGCCAATTACCATGGCAACCCTCGGGAACCAACCAAAGAGATGCTTGTACGTTGGCATGTTCCACTGTCATGTTCAGATGTGAAGAGTGTTATGGCCAGCCAGATATGTATAAAAATAGATTAATTTATTAATAAACACCACAGTGGTATTGGCAAGACGACAAAAAACACAGAGCGGGCAGCATGATGGAACCCTGATGGTTGTCGCAGAGTGAGCTCCCCCAGGCCATGACTGAGCTCATTATCAAGGGGTTTTCACAGGTGCTGCAAATCCTGAAAATCAACGCAAAAATAAACGCAAAACCTACTACCTGCCACTAGAACACCAGGTAGAGGCCTGGGGACGTAACAAGAGGCAGGGTTAAGTAAGGACCCTTGAGAATCACAGAGCTCCTCGGCATGGATGCCCATGCTCCATGGCTCACCTTCACTTCCATCAGCGCCCACCCGAATCACTGAACAACATGCACCATTAGCCTACAGTACTAAAATAAGTTTACTGCATTTCCTCAGGCAAAACCTACTCTGGTCTGGCTGACCGGAATGACTGGGTCCTAACATGAATTCAATGTTCATCAGAGAATTCTGCAGGTTAAACAGTGTTTGTCCCAAAATGCTAAAAATAACTACTGCTTATTGTAGTTTGTGTTAGGCAGTGCAATAGCAGTCCAAGGTCTAAGAATGATGCAGCCATACCTTCTGTGACAAATGTAGACTCAGTACAGCTATTAATAGCTGAATTTGTCACTCATTTGTACTGTGGTGAAAATGAACATTTGACCAGAACACAGACATGATACGGAGCGTTCTGTGAGTGAAAGATATCTAATGATAAATTGTAGATACTAAATCTAACCATTTCACAGAATGGCAGCTTATATAACCTCCAACAGTTCCTTCTGCCTGACAGCCTCGACCGATGCAGCTCCATTACGTACTTTCGCTGACTCCACCCCCGGCCAGCTGAAGATTTCAGGGGTTTTGTTTGCAGCAGAAAAAGAGGGTGGACTTCCGGGCAGGCAAGTGTTCCTTTGGCAGCCTGAAAGTGGTAAAAGGGGTGTTTGAGAGCCCTGTGTTATCTCTGTGGGTAATTTCCTCTCCATGTAACTGCTTTTTATAGATACATCCTGTTTGATCTGAAGATATTGCCTCCCTTCCCCCTCGGGGCAGATATCTCTTCTGGGGGCTGGTGAGGCATTGTGACCATATTTCAGAGATATTGCATTGACATATGTCTGCTTTTATTTCCAGTTCACACAGTGCTCCACAAGGAGAATTGGCAATGAGTGTTTTTTTTTTACTGGCATCTGTGTTGTGTATTTGAAGCGATAAGCAGAGTTGACTGTACAGCCTCACAGCAGAATTAGCCGTCAGATATATTGGAACCACACATTAAAGCATGTTCCGTCTTATTCAGCTCATGAAAGAGCATTCTCCCACCGCTGCATGCATCTGGTCCTTCATTGGGTTTTATATGATACGTCCCAGCACGGCGAGCAGCTATTTTTGTCAGTTTGCAGGAAGCATTCTCATGAGGCAGGTTGCCAGGCGCTTCCATGTCGCAGATAATCTTTAAATATGCCAGAAAATGCTGCCAGACATGTTTATTGGAGAACAAGACATGGGGCAGCATTCCCCAACTGTCCGATATTCCATTCCAGAAAATTGAGATATATTATTGAAATCCCGGAAACAACTGGAGATATTTTTAAAAACACCTTAAAAAAAACAAAAAACACTGGCTTTTTTTAAAAATACAAAAACATTAAAATGTAATTTCAAAAAAAAAGTTTTGTTTGTATTATTGTGTGCTGAAGATACACTGGACAATGAACCACTGTTCTTTTTTTTCAGGAATTACACTGGAACAGCATGACTCCAGCATCCGGCAGAGAGCAATCCGTTTAAATAAAAATCACAAACACTCTCATCCAGCAGCCCAGCACAGCACACACAACCCTCCCATCCGCCCATTAGATGCAATAACAATACATATGCCATCATTTTAGTGTATTAACTTATGCTTTTATGTCGTCAGAAACCCAGTTCATGAGTTTTCTTGAATGTTATTATTATTGTTAATATTATTATTATTATTTGTAGTAGTAGTAGTAGCAGCAGCAGTATTGTTGTTGTACCTTTTTTGGTTATTTTGTTTGTGGCAACTTTGAGTAGTATTTTAAAAACTTGGGGCCACATGTATAAAAAACTGATTAAAAGAATGCGTAAAAGAACGCTCTGGGTAAAAGTTGGAAATCTGCTTAAAAAAGTTTTCTCCTTCTGCCTTTCTGTCATGGTGTCGCCATATCACACGGACTCCAAACATTGCGTCCATATGGTGTCCATCGTGTGCAGAGGTACACAGATTCTCACGGCACGTATTATAATATACATCTGAATTTCTGCGTGGAAACTCGCTTATGCGGCTTTCTGAGGGCATTTTTCTGTCAGCACCGTTTATACGTGTGGCCCTTGGTCTTTGTTACTTTCTCTACACTTACACTCGCAGCCTTTAATGTTTTTCATCAGTGTGAACCTACTGCTTGTGTTTTGTGAGAGAAATTCTCATTAAGGGCCATTCTATTATGCCCATGGGTTGCTCACTTCATTCAGATAATTGTTAGAAGCACAAAGCCAAATTTGGGTTTTGTTTTAAGACTGCAGGGCAAGCAAGGTCACTCTCCACCGAATGCGCATCTAAGACCTAAATTATTCTTACAAAAGGCAATATGTGGGGTTTGCCACAGGCCTGCATTGCGTATAAATGTTTTAACGGCTGCACACTGGTAAACGCATGTCCTTTGGGCCTCCATATCTTTCAGCTGTTCAGATGAAGGCATTGAGTCCAGACTAAATCATTCAGTTTTCATTTATTATTATTAAAACAACATAAAAGTTGGGAAACCAATTAGGCGCTGAAAAGCCCCTTTAACACACAAAGCATATATCTAGCCGACGTGGAGCAAGGCTATCCACAATGCTGTCTATATGCTGGCGACGCGTTTTGAGACCAAACTCTTCCTCAGGCAGCATATGAGTAACAAAATGAGTAAAGGAAATCTTTGCTGTAAATTAATTATTAAAATTCAGTTATTTTCCTGGAAATGCTACCCACTAATTCAGCTGAATTTGATTTGGAATCTGACAGACATCTGTTTGAAGTAAGGGCATGCTACTCTTCATGTTGTACAATTAGCACAATTAGCACCACTTCAAATGGGTTGTCTATATTCAATTGTAAGAGAATATGCTTTGAATTTGAAGAAATATCACACCAATCTACTGATGTATTACATAGTTAAACTTATGTGCAGTCCAGCTCAATTTGGAGACAATTAGCCCTGATGCATTTGTCAAATTAAACATGTTTTATCTATGGCAAATTACAGTTTGCATATTTTACACAAGTTATTTATTGCAAGAAGTACTGTATATTGACATAGGGTAAGGATGACCAGATTTCCCAGAGATAAATAGGGGACAACAGACCCAGGGGGTGGAGTTGGGGGGGGGGGGGGGTATAGGCGTTACACACACACAGTCAGTCAGTCAGTGCATCAATCACAATCAGAAAACCCATCGAAAAACTAGGATGACCAAAATACATTACAAATCATGGTACTTTAGAATCGGGACACCTCAAAATGGTCTAAAATACGGGACTGTCCCGGGAAAAACGGGACACCTAGTCACCCTACCTAGGGTACCACAAGGTTGTCATGGTTAATTGCAGCCTTTGCTGTTCTACGTTTTGGTTTAATTTTTGGCGTCGTCAGGACGCTCTATCGGATTTTTTCCGCCTCCGTTTCGGTGTTTGTATCTTGCAAGACAATTATTCCCTACACCAGTTTTGCGTTTCCTGCCAGCTATAAATAGCCCAGGACTTCCGCATTTCCGACACTTCGATATTGTCTTTGCTATGTGACAACAAAGTCGGTAAGGTATAGGAGATTCGGTCACTGCATTTCTGGTTTGAATAGGAAACGCAGCAAGTCCGGTTTAAGAAATTAGATTAGATTGGTTTTCTCTTTTCTTTCCAATCGTTTTCATTATCCTTATCCTTAGTGTTATGCTCATCTGTTTTTCAAACATATCACTCCTGTTCTCAGTATTGGGTATACTGTGGACATATTTTTTTACATCCTTCAAAATACTTTACACAAAAACTTTGCAGGTCCTGATTTTCACTGCAAAGTTGCCAACTGACAATTTCACTGTGACCGACTGTCCGGGTGCTTTCTCATGGTCTCAGGGAAGATGGCGGGAGAGTCAAAGTGAATGTGTGATTGGACTACATGCTGTTACTATTTACAATCAGACCCACTGTAAATGTGAATATGAATGACTGAAAATATAATAACTTGTGTAGTATCCCTTATGTAAATGTAATATACTGCAGTATATTTTAAATATATTGTGAAGATCATTTTTATATATTTACAATATACTGCTGTATATTCTTTTTGCATAAGGGATGTCCCAGGGATTTACCTAAATGATGTACGGGTCATAGCCATCGGTGCCAAAAGAGTGCTTGGCATTTAACTTGGTCTGATTATATGGGTCCTCGGCTCATTTCCTCAACAAGGGACAACATTCATAAACACACTGTCTGGGCTCATCTTTGAAAGGGCAACATTGACGCTGGCAGAACAAAAATGCTTGCATGGAGAATTTACAGTTATCCTTTGAGCGCTCACTGCCCTCAAAAAACCTCACACATTATTAGGTTTAAGTCACATTCTGTATCCATCTGGAAACTGAAGACTCGTTTTTGAAAGACATTGTTTGCCCGGCTTGAGGAATCTCTCATACATTTTAATGAGTGCGTTTGGTTCTCACCAAAAAAAGATTCAAACACGGCCAGTCCCACAGTCGGAACGATAAATAATTCAACGGAATAAATGAAGGACCGTTCTGTTGTACGGCACGTGCGGTATGAATATTTCATTGACGAAGTCGGGGCTGGTTTTGATGCAAGCCACATCACTGAGGGGAAGAGAGTAGAGACCCTCTCACATCTGCAGTGGCGCAGGAGATGTATATGTATCAGGTCTAAAATGAGATCTGACTCAATGAGCCGAGACTTTTGTGTCATTGGGGAATGAGCTTGACTCGTCCTGTCAGCTTGGCGGGCGTGTTAACGCGCAGGAGTCAACCCGCTATTAAAGGTACAAGATTGATGGACCTGCTTTTCCTGGAGCATGTAGATACACACGGGTGGTGACTCTGCCATCAGAAACACAGTAACTGACAAACGTGCTCTTCCTATCCAGGGTAGCAGTGGTAGTGGCCAATGGGGTGGAACTGTCCACATGTAATTTAAATGTTCATAAATCATCACAGGCATGGTTCTTCTTCTGTTATTCCGTTCCCCGTGTCAGTGTGTGACTGTAATAAGTGGACTGTACATTGGGAAGTATTGAATACCGTCAGAGCTTAGGGGTGCTCTAATGGTTTGATCACAGGGATATTGTTACAGTAGTTGAGCGCTGTACAACTACTAGCAGAGCAGGCACACTGCCCTGTCAGATTTGTCAATCCTGCAACCTGTGCGTGGAGTGAGGCGGGGCTACAATAATGGGGGTCACATGATCGCGATGGTTCGGGTCCGTCCGCTGCCTTCTGCGACGTTGTATAATCTGATACATCGCATTTCGCTGTATGCTGCCCTGGGAGGAGAAGGGCTTTATTGTCTTGCCCCGGCCTTTTGTTTGGCTGTTATTCATTTCTAGGTCACCGCCTGTGATGAATGCTCGAATGCATAAATGAGTTTTGCACACTGCGAATTTCCCCCATTCTCTCTTGTGCTTCCAATGGAGGCACAAAGAGCAGTCGCTTTCTCCTCGCCTCAGAAATGAAGGGCCTGCTAAACTGCGGCTTTCAGCTGCCAAATGACAGTTATCGTTATTTTATTTCTTTTGTTTGGGCCTGCTGATGAAACACATTGTTGAATTTGGATTAAACTTTCATCATCAAAGGCCATTTTCATGGCCATAATTGACTAGACCCACCCCAGTGATTTGGCGGCCCTCCACACTATCGTTATACGTGACCTTTAGCAGTGCTCAGTCTGACACTGGCACAGTACAGCACCGGCGCTTATCTCAAAGGCCAAACTGCTGCTTCTGCCCAGTCACGGTGAATGGGAGAAAACGGCTGAAGCTGTGCATTTAAATTCTAAATTAAACTGAATCTCTTACATGCATGTACAATCTTACCTGTGTGTTCCTCTGGGCTATTCCATTCAGTCGTCTGTGGGGAACATTACCGTTACTCCAGTCAGTGCCTGGAGGTGTCTGCAAGAGTTAGCCAGTAAAGCATTCTTTTTCTTGTTTTTAACCAGACCCAGACGTTTGTCACAAACATCTAATTTATCAGAAATTGCAGGGTCATTTAAAGTCATTCTGTGACCGTCACAAAATACAAAACCCTGTAAAACCAACTTATGGGGATGCTACGTGCTAACCATTAAAAATGAATCACTATTAGCAGACTACTGTAGCAAATAGTTGAGAACACATGCTTGCTGGTCTCTCTGTTGTCTTCATTTAGCTGGAATGTAAATTAAGGGAGTGTGTGAAACAATTTAGCTGACCATTAAATTAAATCAAGTTCAAGCACTTGAAAGGTGCAACATTATTTTATCATGATTATGTTTAATCATTTGCTCAATTGGACTCACATGGCTAGTGTTTCAAGTTTAAGTACATACATACCACTTTGCACTTACATTAAGGCATTTAGTAGATATGCTTTTATCTAGAGCAACTTAGACAGATAGCATTATTTTTTATTATACAGCATTATACATTTATACAACTGAATAGTTTTACTGAAGCAATTCAGTTAAACTACCTTACCTAAGGATTCAACAACAGTGCTTGAACTGGGAATTGAACCTACAAGCCCAGTTCCCCAACCATTGTAGTATACCATCACTTCACTGCATACCACTACACATGGGGTTTTTCTCTAGCATCTTCTCACTACAAGGTTTTTCAAAATATAACTGAATAACATAGCGTGGATTTCCCATTCATTGGAATCCAGGTTAAGCCAGCTATGCAGAATTGAACAAGTGATTATAAATTTCTCACGCAGAAGGGAAGACAGTGGTCTGTTTTTCGCTTTTGACTAATGAGGACACATTCTTTCATTATGAAGCACCGACACTGTGCTCGCAGGCAACAAAGGGGGAGACACATCAGTATCATCAGAGATGACCATCTTCCCCTCTCAGTCACCCAAGTCATTATTCTCTTTCAGCATTTTTTAATCTTCAGTTTGAGAACCATGCTGGGTTTAAAACCCAACCCCGCAAAAAAAGCCCCCATCCAAAAAACCAAGGCCCAATGCCTTCTGGAGGTTGTTATATCTTTCTTATTTGGGGCTTGTTTCCCGCCCCTGTCGTGAGCCTGTGGGATTAAGTCTCCCATGATGTCGCCTCCCGCAGGTCGGATGTCGTCATTCTTCCTTGGATTTCCCCACCCCTCCAGTCCCTTTGTAGTGTCTGGCAATGGGGAGCCCGAAATAATTTTCAGGAGGGAAAAACACCTGCCACTCGCTTTTAATTGAGTGTCTCTAACGAGGCAGTGATGGCCCTCTCCACAGTAACGAAGAGAGAGAGCTCAGCAGGAGTGCCACCTGCTGCACCTGGATGCGCATTTCTGCAGCTGAAGGTTAGCACCTGGATTGGGATTCTTTATTTTTCGCCATATTTCTGCATTGAAATTTAAGCTTTTGAAGTGCACTTTTAACTAAGTGGCTCAATAATTCAGTGTTTTAAATAAAGATAATAAAAAAGGTAAAACAAGTTTAAGTGACCAGGTACAGAGGTTCTGCACTGCATTTTTTTCTTTGGTCATTAAATGTAAAACGCTGTCAGAAATCTTTTCAAATTCCAGGTCTAATTACAGCAATCTCTGAAGCAGTCGTTAACAGCAGTCGCACACCAATAACTGTGGCAATCATGGCCATGTCATCTAGCCTTTTTTTTTTTTTTTTGAAATTGCAGTTACCATAGCAATCACACACAACCATCGAAAGCCAGGCTTGTGTACAACCCCCCCCCCCCCCCCCCCCTTCTCACTTAAGCCTACTCCCACAAAAAGCTGTAATTCCTGTTTTTTAACCACACGGCCCGTTGCATAAATAGTTGCTGCTTATCTTGCCCTCAACAGGCCCCATTCACATACAAAATGCAAAATGCATGTAATTAGATGGTATCATACCTTTCAAACCTTACCTGCCGAAGCTGTAATTAACAGCTGTAATCCAGACTGTAAACCTACTGTATCTGTTCAGACTACATCTTGGTTCCCAGATACAGGACATTTCTTACGCATACCTGTAGGTACTAGCTCCTCAACTGCCTTCATTATTATTATTATTATTATTATAATTGACACATTTTATATTCAATTAAATTCAGTTTTTATTGGTATAGAACCTTTTACAGACATGTGTGGCCCCATGCCTGTTCTGTGGCCAAGCTTTCAGACACCACTGGATAAGTGGATGGCAAATTAATCCATACTGATACATAAATGTTGTGGTACAGGTGGTATGTTTGATCACGGAAACTTTCGATCTTATGGTCCATTATGTTGTAATATTGTTATTATTATTATTAAATACTTATAATATCACAAAGCATGATGCTTACGAAGTCTTCACAGTACCCTCAAAGCTGCATTTATGACATTTTATCATGTTTGTGATGACACAGTCTATATGTTTTGTTTCGCAACGTGTTGCTGAATGGATAATCACAATTGGATCCGAAATTATTCTTACAGTTAATTACGTAGAATAACTAATTGTGTTGTGCCCATAGCTGGAACCCAATTTGGCTCTTAACCCCCCACACTCCCCTCAAGCATGCTAAAATATAGAATGCATTTTATCTCTAGACTATATTTAGGGTAGTGTGTCCAGCTCTGACCACTGCAGTATGCAAAGTTAGCAAAACTCATTCCTATACCAAGCTGAAAGGTCATAGGCTCTAAGCCCCTTTGTTCCATCAAGCTTCTCAAACGGAGATTATGGCCTTTCAAATTTTTAATTTATCATTTTTAAAGTTCAAATGGAGTAGGCCTGTAGAAATAGCCTACTTGAATGCATCAGCTTTGATGAGTTCTGTCATTAAAACACAGGGACATTGGTGAAAATTTCACTGTGATACAAGGAAGCATTTTTTCAAACTATGAGCCACTGGTACAATGGATAGCAGCAGAAAAGTAGAAGGAACGGCACTTCTACAGCACCAAGTTACGCACAGAGACAAAATAAGAGCCAACGGGCAGAATGGTCTGTTCTCATCACCAAATATTCCTGTGTCCTTCTTATGTACTGTCACCATTCTGCTTTGTTATTATAGAGGCAGAGTGAGAGATGTAATTAATTAGGTGGAGTAACTCCCATTTCTTAGGTAATCGGATCTTGAAAAATGTACAGAGGAATTCCACAGAGGAACTCGCTAAAGAAGCAGCCAGGGAACACAATAAAATTCCAGGTATTAACCACATTTTTACAGTGGTGCTGTGGACCTTTAAGCTTTGTTACTGGCACAGGTTTGTTTATGTGTTTGAGGGGGAGTCAGTTCCTGGTTTAGTAACCCTGACAACGTCCTGAGGCTTGGTGACTTACCTAGGGAGTGTCAGTGGAGTAGTTATTATCATGGCAGTTGTTTGTGTGTTATATGAGGAGGATGCAATGTGAAAAGGCTAGAGAAAAGAGAGCTTTCCCCTGGGAACAAATAACAGTGGGGTATCTTCATAGCATGTCAGGTCCCCTACGTGATGTGATGATGACTGCAGACTATTAAAAACACCAGCCTCAGGGAGAGTTGGGTAAAGGATTTCTGAGTCACACCAGGTCCAGATAATGCTACTTTTCATCCAGCGACCAACCATGTAATGCTACTACTATCTGCAAGTAAATCTGATGGAAGATAATAATGTCTCATGAATGTTATATTATCTGATAATAGATTTTCCAATCCATGAAACCATTGTAGATTTAATAATCATTTTCCTTTTGGTTTACTCCCACAAAAGAGCACTCCCTAAAGATTTTTTTTTCTGCAAGTCTCCATTTTGTAAATAGCTTGCCAGAGCAAACCCATTTTTCAGAGCTGCTGCAGCAATCTCTTGGGACAAGATTCCTATGAATTTCTTCACAGAAACATTTTAGCAGAATTGCAGGAACATTAAAACAAATTCTCTGTGGCATTTCCTGGAACGGAAATGTCACTGAATATATTTCAGGCTTTCAATATGTCAGTGTCCTAAACGGAACGGGCCATTGACTAAGGAATCTCATGATACATGGTACAGTATTGCAAAATATCTTACACATTTAAGCACTTTGCTTAATTAAGCAGGTGTTTTGGAAAACAGGGTTAGAAAACTGGACAGATAACCTACAGTAATCTTCAGCATGATTTTTAGAGAGTTTCTGTATAAATGGGCAAGAACAAAATATAAATATAATATAAACTATGGAAATTTAAACATATTGCTTGCCAAGCACAACTATCGATAATGTCATTGCACCCAGTCGGCTATGCCCTGGAATTGGACCAGTCTGCTCACATGTCCTGTGACCTAACCGCAAACACTTTTTTTTTTTAATCGACCGTATAAGAGAGGTGGCTTTTCACATTTGGTCTTTTGAACCCGGAAGGCCAGGTCAGTTGCAGTTTCATTCCATCAGTGAGATGGTGAGGACGAGCATGAGGCGCCAACGTCATGAGTCAAGTGCAAATTGTAGTTCATTTTCACTACAATTTGGCAGGCACAAACAACGCCGATGATGTGAAAATTATTACGCTAACGTACCGCTGTATAGTTCTTCACCAGCGAGTAAAAAGGGTTGCGAGATATCATGAAATCCAGTATTGCGCACTCTACTCACAATACAAGTCTTTCTCTAATGCGCTCAGAAATATCAGGGCGCACATTTCTATTTTTAAAGGGCTATGGTACATTTTATATGTGCCAAAGCTGAGTAAAACCAGACCGTTTTGATAAAGCTGCCTGGTTTCTCTTATTTACACAATGGCTTCATATTTCACAAATCAAAGAGTAGACTCCAAAGACTCTAATTTTAGAAAATTCTGAGATGCACATTTCTCTGACAATCTTGACAGCCTCACATACACCAAAAATAGACCTTTTTAAAGTGAGCCATAATATGCACATGATTGTGGCTTTTTTTTCTCTACAGGTGACAGGAGTGATCTTGTCTCTGTAGCCTACTGCTTATATAATATTTCTTATTTTGTCTTATTTATATCATTTCTGTAAACACTGTTAAATGAATGTGTCTGCCTTTTTCAGAGCATTGGTTTTTTTTAATGGACCTTTATTTTCCGTTTTGTTAAATCTTCACCCGTGTCTATTTAACCCTTATGTGGTGTTCGGGTCTGTGGGACCCGTATTCAATGTTTACTGAAAGAAAAATGATACAATTCATAATTTTTTCAACCTGAGACTCATTGGCCTTGGCTCATTTTCTGTGAAGAACATGTAAAAGAACACAAAAATCACATTTTATCACAAAAAACAAATATCAGTTTTATTGATAAATGTGATCTAGCAGAGGTAAATGGTCAATATTAACCATATATGCTGTCTATATTGCTTGTAATTGAGATAAAGTCAATATCTGTGAAGTATTTTTACGTAAATTGTTATTGTTTTCAAAACCCAATAATGTTGTGGGTCCACCAGACCCGCGAACCCTGGGTGAGTAATAAAAACACGAACACCACACAAGGGTTAAAGCAGATGCCTGCTGAACAAAATTGCTATCCTTTTTTTAAAAGTGGATGTAATGCCGACGTTTCAAACTGCAATCTCTCACTGTGCTGTTATTACAGGAAATGAGTCTCGGAACTGTTCCTGAGTGTGTTTCAGTCCAGATTCTGGGGTCTGGTTTATGTTAAACCTGCTTCTAATTTAATAGTTTTGACGAAGAGCTGTTCATTGCTCTGGCTTTGACATCACTTATTTGCTTCTAGTCTTTGATAATAGAGATGTTGCAGTACGTTAGTGCTATGAGAATCACAGTTTATTCGATGTACAATATACTGCATTTTAACATCCGATCTTATAATATCCAGTCATCCATATAAATGGAGCTTTATTAGCTGTTCAGCTGTTAAAAGCCATGAAACAGTTACATGTAAAGGAATACCTATCTAAACTTAAGTAAATAAATACCCATTCAATTTTATTGTACGGAATAGTTTCTTTGTACACTTAATTTTGTCAAATTAATTAAATCTTTTGTAAATACACAAAAACAGCACATTATCTCTCACAGAGGACTAACAGCACACACCTGCATCTGTAATCATTTCAATGAACAGTCCACTCAAGAGCTAAATAATTAAAAACACAGACTGTGTGTACAGGGTACCACTGACTCTGAGATCTCCTTACGGGAGTTAGACCACCTCCCACCCATCACGCGCAGGCAGCTGTGTCCTTCAGGAAGCCTCTTGGAGGTGACACTGGGCAGCGGCAGCAGACGCATGCTCCGGTAAACACCGTTTACTGACCACGCTCTCGGTCAGAGCTGGCGCTCCCTGAACCCTGCGTTCACCATGGAAGTGTTAAAGAATGGTCTAGCAGTGCCACACATACTGATTTCCTTTAACGCCACTCAAGCATGAAAATACATGGGCATATGCAGGAATCTGGAAGACTGGTATTTTCTGTGTGAGTACAATTCCTTTTCTTTTTGGATTTGTTTGTGTTTATGATACCCTTTCTACATATGTTCCATGAATCATTTGTTTGATATTGAGTTTTTTTTATAAAAGAAGAACACACCAATTTTGGATACTGTATTCCTTGTGCAGAGGTCCAACTCAGCACACAAAGTTAGCATGTTGCAAGTGGAGTGGCTAACTTGCCTGTGAATGGTGGCCATATCTGACAGGATGACGTGATGCTGTCACAAATGTATCATTGTGAAAACAAATGATCGGTACGATGCAAAAGATAAATAAAATGCTGGGATCGGGGGGAGGGGTGGTGCTGCTTTGTCGTTCAATTTGGACTTGAACCAGACAAGAGCTGAACGCAAAGAGAACCCATCTCCCTCCCATAGCAGGGCCCTGAATGACTGATCAAGGGCAACACACCAGCACAATGCGGGCCCGGACCATAAACAAACTATGCATTGTTTCTGTCTGTGTAAGTGTTTGTGCTGGCCAAACAAAACCAGGGACAGAGGACATGTCACTCTGCAAAGGCGGCCATAAATCCTTCTCCAGCTGTCCCAGGAACATGTCCCTGGGTGAGCTGAAACACTGCGCTCAAAAAGACTATTTTTCATTCGTATTATACGTATATATTTTTTATTTTTCTAACCATATTAATAAATACTTCCACTATGTATAAGAGGGCTAATATGAAGTGAAACCATAAAAATTCACACTTCATATATTGTCACTGCTTCATGGTTCTGATATAGAAAATAAAACTACTACAATCACAACAATGTACTGTAATGTAAATCTTAGCTGGTGCAATAAATACACATGGACATGCTATTTGCTATTTATGCTCATTTAGAAATGTGTAAACTACTGCTAACTCACCCAGTCCTCCAAATTACAGAACACAGCAAATAGTTTATGTGTTTGGTCACAATAGGGTTTAATTTCACTGAAGTTTCAGTCAACATGAATCCCAAAAGTGAAATTAAGCTGCCTAAATATTTACTGTGGAATGTTTATTGCATATTCTGATGAATGTAAAAGTACAGCAAATTAAAGCAACTTTCTAGACATCTATTAAGCAATAGCTTTTCTCACAGCTTATTTTGAAAAATGTATTATGTTTAAAAATGTATAATGGCTTGAGGAAAAAAAGGAGGTTCATGGGAGGTTTATGCTTGTAAAATGCTGCGTGTTCAACAGAAGAGATGGGGTGCATTTTGCGTCATTGTGAGGTCGATGTGTCAATGAAGAACAATGGCGACCCTGTGAGGTTTTCACAGCGCGTGGGTGATCGCCAAACGGGCAACGTCGGCCTGTAACTCACCGCTCACAAAGAGCAGCACCAGAGTGAGAACCGGACATACAGCGACTGGGCTTTCTGGAAGGTTCTGACATTAACAGCCTCTTTTCATAAAAAAAGAAGAACAAAAGGCTGCTGGACCATATCAATTGAATTTTTTTTTACTGTTGTTCTTTCAGAAAATATTCTGAGGGCCGATGACAAAGTTTACTTTCATTAAAAATAGTGAACGCTCTCTAGCACTGCAGAGCTTGAGGGTCTTGTTTTTAAAAAATAAATAAATAAATGGTATTTTATTAAGATGCCACTAGACGTCTGTCCTGCAATGTCACAGTGTCCTTTAAATGAACACTTAAGGCATTGGAGTTGTTCCAGCAAAGATCTCTGCAAATTGCTAGTTTATATTGCATATGATTCGTCTACAAAGGCCTTGTGATGGTTATAAATGCCATGCTCTCTCTACTCAGGCTAATCCCATTTCAAAACCATGAATAAAATATTTATTTTCTATGGTCTGTGTCTGTATGTATGTGTGTGTCTGTGTATGTGCATCTGCCTTCTTTGAGATATTACTTTACATAATCTACATGCATTTGCTTCAGAACCATCCATTGTCAGATGAATGACATTTGAAGGTCAAAGCCATCCCCATTTTGAGCATCCTGTGATGATAAAGTCTTTCAGCTGGAGTGACAGGCCGGTCACTGCAAGTCCCTGAGGACCAGAGGTGATGGCATGTTCCCAGAAATCATCAGAGGAATATGTGTGTGTGTGTGTGTGTGTGTGTCAGGCCACTGAAGGAAAGTCCCGTTCAAATGTCCAGACTGATGTCTAGTGAAATGTGTAGATGAGGATGATGACGATAATGAGAAATATGAGGTAGAAGCATAAGAAATGCATACATATGGCACCTTCACAATAATCTAAAAGTTATTTTCAGCTGAGGACTAGTTGACCCACCTTAACCGCAACTCATTTGTAACACCCATCTGCGTAGATGATGCAAGACAAACTGTTATGCAAAACTCACCATACATGTATATGTTTTAGGTGAAGACAAAGGGATTCATTTCAACTTTAGATTAATAAATGGCTCTATTGAACATTGGCACTGGGAGCAAATACCAATGATCTTTGTACTATGTATACGTAGGCCCTTTGAACAAATTGAGTCAACTACACATTATAACATCCTTTCTCAAAGCTGGTGCCTCCTACACAACAGTGTCCCCATCAATGTACTGGGAGCCATTGTTCTGTTTGTTTTTTCATTGGATGTTTCCCATATAAGGACTATTCATGCCAACTGAACAGGATTATGCAGAAATGTGGACATGAGTAGCAGTTTGTACTGTGCTTCATGCTATTTTCACACTGAACACAATTTGAATTAGCATTCAATTAATATTGCTTCCCCATAGCATTCTCTTAGTGGAAGTGGATGGTGCAATTGACTTGAGGACCATAGGGCAGCCTTTACAGTCATCTTATCAGCATAGGGAATAAGATGACAATAAAAATGATGAATAAATTGGATATAAAAAAGATCTGGGTGTGATCATTGAAAAGGGCACTAAATTATATAAACCAACTCATTTTAGGATGCATCATTTTAAGATGAGCCCCTTTTCCTGATATTCCAAGGCTGTGTGTAATATCTGCAGCATCATCAGCCTCACCCATTGGCCCCCGTGGGAAAGGCCTGTTTTACAGCAGTTGTGCGAAAACCCCAGCGGTCCCTCTGAAGTGAACCAATCACAGGGCCTCCTCCCTGACATTTAATATCTCTGTGTCTGCTTGCACTCAGCTCTGTGGCACGCCAGTCCCTTTACCGTACACAATATGCTCGCTGTACCGTCTCAAACTGGCCAACCCCAAACAACCCCCGACCCCTCCGCGCAAATTAGGGAGGATGGCGTGAGCTCATCGGCACCACAATGGCCCGGTGTAACGGTGCGTAGGGAGAGAAGACATCCTGGCCGCCGTTCAGCTTCAGGGAGACAGGGGGATTACTTCTGCTCCCGTGGCTGGCCCGCACGTTGGATAATTAACAAAGTGATCAGTCGTATCCCGGGGAAACTAGATGTCTTCAGTCAGTCCTACAGACAGCTCTTTCCTCATGCCTCACGACCTCTAATTATTCTAATGTTTAGCCCCATCTTTCTCGCGCTGAATGGAAACCAAAAAGTGAAAAGAAGCATTGTTACCATGACTATTACGCCCGCCCAAACACATTTATCAATTCCCACAGTGCTCATTTGATCATCTGTTACTTTAACCCTTTACATGACAGCTCAGTTGACTAACAGAGCTTCTTTTCACATCAAAATATAATTTATTTGTCCAAATACAGTCAACAATATAAACAAAACATATGGACACATAAAAACTACATTTGGATGCAAAAAGAAGGTCAACCATTTTGTTTGAGCTGCAAGTTAAAAGGTTAGTACATCTGTATGACACTAAGTATTGTTTGTCCATAACATTTACCCATGATTATAAATATTAACCACTATAAAAGTATACACAACAAATACCCTGATTATAAAGGCTGTTTTTAACCTGGTCTACGGGGTGTGGGTGTAAATAAGGAAAATATAACTGAGCGAAACTGCTGACCATGGCAGTCTGTTGGAGGGTTCATCTGAACAGACACTTGCTGAAGAGGGTGACAAAGGTATCATTTATTAAAATTTTCCAGCCCTTCTTCCCCTTAAACTCCTCACACACAGTCCCTCTCTTTCCCATCTATGGGGGGGGGGGGGGTCTTTGCCTTCCACTTATGAGAGGAGATCAACTTTGCTCCTCCGCCAACTGTGGGACGAGCTCTGTCTAACACCTATGGGAGGAGATATCACTTCTTAACATCTTAATAACACTTCTAGTTTTTTCCTCCTTTGGCAGTGTGTGGGTAATTTACCACAGAATATGTGGGAACCCTCCTCACATAGTCTATTAACGCCACAACGATGCCATTGTTCTCAGCTTGACTGTAATTACATGGCATGTTTGCCAATGACAACTGCAGAAAAAGTAGCCACAGAGCTATTCCAGAGATTAGCTACCAACTCAAGTTAATCGCTACATCTGCAGACGTTTACGTTGCAGTATTTTTCTGCTGTATGTGTTGTCTGTGTCAGACGTGGCTTTCACAGTTCAGTGGTACATTCACACCCACTACTGTCTCACTCAGTCTCTCTCTCTCTCTGAGGCCAACAATAATAGCATAATAATGTGTGTCACATTGCAGACTTGATAAACATTCATCTTCAAAGATGGACAGACTTCTTTTTATTATTTACTGAAATCTCACTCCTTCAGGAGTGTTCCACACAAAAGATGAAAACAGGGACTATAAGAAATAGTTTCAAGGTGATCATGCTGTTTCTGAAAAGCAAGATTTTAAAGAAACACAAAATGAGCCTTATTTTAAAATCAGCAGGGGGAGTCTGGGCTTTTGTTTGGTTTTGTATTGAGGTTTATGAACAATGTCTCCAACTGTTGAAAATGAATGTTTTGTGTGTGTGTGTGTGTGTGTGTGTGTGTGTTTGAGCACTGCTGCAGTCTAATGGCTAGAGGGAAGTAAGCCTAATGTAACGCAGCTTCTAAGTTCCTTTTGTTGCAGAGGTTGATCTGCCTGCCAGGTGTTTAAACAGGCCTTTACATCTTTAAACTTCAGATATTCTGCTGCTAAAAGATACAAAGTTTATAGCTTCAGATGCTGCCCTCAATTGCAGAATGCAAAATGAAGCAAATCACTATCCCACATCTGTTAGCTATCAGAGAGATGTGTTCAGCACTGTAGAGTAGCCTACAAACTCACAGGTTTGTGATATTTATTCAGTGGGTATCCAAGCATGAGTACATCTAGCCACATCAGAAATTTCATGGAAATCTCCTTAGTATTTCTGAACACTGAGTCTAAAATGGATTTCCTGGAAACAGTGAGCGTGCTTTATTCATGTTTATGCCATTGCCATAGCAACCAATATGTCCTATCATGAATTTCAATCAACGGAACTCACACTCTGCAGTAAAAGAAAGAATCCATCCTCATGTCCTGAAATATCTACTATTTATCATCTTTGTCAGTTATTTCTCTGTGGACTGGCAAAATTTGTGCAGTTTCATTTTAGCTTAATTGTATCTGTAATATTTCTACAAATTCGATTTGAATACACATTACGGCAACATAACAACAACACACAAACTACGTTAATAACATATTGTGTGATTATTCAATGGATTACAGTTACATATTAGACTTATTATGAAACAATATGCAGCTATACAAGATACCATGCATGTGTAAACTATTTATTGACATTCTACATAGCCACAAATAATAGGCAAAAAAGTATGACATTAAAATGCAATACCTTTGAACACTGAAAAGACTGATTTATAAAGCATTTCTGTGGGTGTTTGAAAATTTCCTTTAGCCATTTCCACCACTCACTAAATTTATTGCCAAATTTCCAGGCCTGCTCTGTCAGTGCCATCCAATATTATGTTGTATGCATGTGTGGCTGAAGTCTATTAGTTAGAAGTTTTTTTAAATTTTATTAATTTATATTTTTTATTTAAAAATGTCTTTTAAATTTGGCGCCCAACACAGGACTGTCTATGTCCAATTCCCACCCCAATTTGGAATGTCCAATTGTCACCCAAACCGGGTTCATGAAATAACCCAACTGCTCGGGACACACGGGTATCTTACCTCAGTACAAACCCACGGCTTTCCTTTGAAACACGTGGCTCAACCACCTGTTTCTCCCTACGCACCATCGCCAAACTCGCACAGAGTGGAATCGAAGGAAGACCACCCTATGCAGCTGTATGCAAACCATGGGCTTGCCCATGCCCAGCTGCATTGCCAGATGAACGCAGGCCGACTGATCCCACCCATACCCTGGGCAACGCAATCGCCAAATTGTGCATCGTTAGAAGTTAATCTTAAATCATGCTTGGAAATTTCAAGGACTCCAATTGACCTTCCAAGCTTCACATGTCCATACCCTAAACAGAATAAAGTTAATTCAATGTTCATGCACAGAGCTTTGGCCTCAGTTGTTCTGTTTTTAATGTACCCCTTTTGGGAAGAAAAGGCAATGCGTGTTTTATCATCCTCGGAGACCTAGGCTGATGGCTTCAAAAAGCCATCAGCGCAGCTTGGAAGATTTAAAGCGCTGTCCGTCAGCCTTCCCATCTAACCCCGGGGAGACCTGGCCCTTTTCACACCAGTGGGTAGAGGACGCGGAAGAAGGAGACCATCGCAGACCTGCACAATGACAAAGGCCAAGGACCCCAGAAGTATGTCCTTTCACCACGCCCTCAGGGAGCCGAGCGGGACACTGCCGAGGGCGCTCAGCACCACACGCCGCACATGGTCTATGGAGGACAATGACACGGCGCTGGGGACTGACAACAAGCCTGATAGGAAACCCTGCTGGTGCTCTTACATTTACTTTTAATCCCTCTTAGGAATGCGGAGTGGAAGGGGACGCCGTTTCACTGAAAAAGCGCTCCTGTGAAACGAACGGCTCAGAAAGGAATGAGAACGTGTCACTTCACAACAAGTCCACCATTCATCCCGCGCTCATTCTGAGAGCACAAAGACTTCGGGGGGCCGGTTAGAAAGTACCAGGAGTTGCGTCAATGCAATCGTTGAACGGGAAGGAATTTTTGCGGACTGTAAAGATGAAGGGAATTGGAAGGCCGTTAAGATCTTTCTTTTTCTCTTCACCTCGGAGAAGGGACGAATAAAAGATCAAGCTTATTGGCTCCACGCGGCATCCGACCAGAGTGGCAGAGGACATCGCTGAGATGACTGCCAGGAGGCAGATTGACACATTTCCCATCACTCCCTCTGACACGTAGTCCTCGCCGGAGCAGTAGTCTGATGCTATTTTGAGAGTGGGGAGAATGCTTTGTTGTTTTGCTGTTTGTAAAGCCTGACAGGCAGTATAAGTATAAGCTGCCAGAGGGGGAGTTGAGGAGGTGAACAGTAAATGTTAAGTACAGATCTGCAGGAGAGGCCCTTACACTGCACAGCCCTGCAGCTGTTTGGAAGGAGGTCAGGGGCAGCAGCTGTCCGGCGTATCGGTGAGTCATCAGGGTGGGACTTTCAGTGACCGCCCCAAGCCTGTCCTTTCAGGGACAAAACACTGTAATAAATGAAGGGCAAAGAAGGTGATTACAAATAAACCAAAAATAAAAAAGTGTAACAATAATGAAATCACTTATGAAACATATACAAATAAATGTATACGTAATATATATAATAAATATACATGATAAATACATCATATAGTGCAATAAGTACGTATTTTATAGTCCCACTGGGGTCAAGCAGGGTGCAAGACTATGGCTGTATTCGGAATCGCTCCCTATTCACTATATAGTGCACTATTTAGGGTATCAGCCATTTTGTAGGGTGTCCAAAATTCAAAATGTCAAATTTGACACCTTAAATAGTTCACTCAATATCCCCCACAATGCACCACAAAATGTAGGGTACAAACGATGTACACTGCATCACCGGAGACATTTTTTTTGTCAAGATGGCGACGGCTGAGCCTGCGCTGGTCTACAAATGTAAATATAAATGCAATTTTCATCTTGTAGCCTATATTAAATCAGTTTAGTTGGCTTTATAACCGAAATATAAATAAACGCGGTAGATTAAATATATTACAAAGTGTTAACTATTTTTTTAATTTAACAATTATTACTGTTTAATGAAAAATGCAACTTAATTAGCTAGCTAGCTACCTAGTTACCTAACTGACCTATCTACCTACAACGAGACAACAAAACCCTTGTTCAAAATAAAAAAAGAACACTTTTTTTACCGTTTCTTGCATGCTTTCTCACCAAGCCGGTGACTGCTGTCACGCAAGCGTCGCGCGTTGCTAAGTAACCTGTTCAGAATATGTAGTGTCCAAAATCTTCTCCTCCTTTCACCAGTGAATCCCTATCTAGTGCCCTATGTTGATTTCCCTAAGTAGTGTATAGGGAGGAAGTGAATGAGTGAGCCATTCCGAACACAGCCTATCATTGCAGGTCCACACAAGGGCAGGAAAGGAGATCATCAGGATTTGATACTGCCATAACCCCCCCTAATCCGTTTCCACCCCCAATCACACACGCATTCAGCCCAGGATGACCCCCCCCCACACACACACTCAAGAATCTTCTCTTCGAAAAGAAAGGAAAACCGTGCAAATGCAAAACGTGTAGGGCAGGGCGCCCGACACTACGCCAGTACCCTGATGTCATCCGTCTGTGTCATGCTGCTAACAAATATAAATGGAGATGTGATCATTGTGGGAAGAGATGGGAGATGGACTGCGACGTAGGGTTGTCATAGGCTGAGACAGCCTGCTGTGTGGTACTATCAGTACAGCTAACTGTGGAATGGAGGGTAGGGCATAGGGCTATTTTTATTTTATGAAAAATTATTTTCAACTCAGCCATGCAGAAGCATTAGTGATGGGCATTCCGGCTCTTTTCAGTGAGTCAGATCATTTGGCTCAGCTCACCAATAAGAGCCGGCTCTTTCGGCTCCCAAACGGCTCTTCATTCAGTAGCATTTCCGGTTTTTCAAAATGGGCCAAAGTTAGCGATATTTTGACCTATGATTGGTGTTTGTGCACATCTATCACTTAAATTGTTCATATACCTTCTAAATTTGTTTGTTATAAAAACTATTTAAATAAATGTAAAAACAGTAAGAAGCTATTACACATGTGCATTGAAAGTAGGGCATTTTTATGTCTTTAAATAAATTGCACAATAAACACAGTGCGTAGTTGAACATTTTAAAACAAAATAGACACTCATAAAATAGAACATAATATTGCGTCATAACAAAGAAAAATAAATAAATGCATAAAATAATAAATGTGCAAAACTGCAGCATCAGAACAATTAAACTGACCAACAATTAAATTGGTTTTTAAATTATTATTAATGTTATTTTCTTATAGTGGTTTTATTTATTTTTGGCCTAAAATATTATTCTCTTTGATTACAGATGGAACTTGAAGAAAAAAAACGAATAAAAGTTCCACCAAGACCACAAGCACTTGTCTTGTGTTCATTTACAAAACAAATCGGCTCTTCAGATATGCAAGTCGGCTCCCAACGTTCACCTAAAAGAGCCGGCTCAAAGAGCCGATTCGTTCGCGAACGACACACCACTAAGAAGCATAGCTTTTTACTCCCTCCCCTTTAATTGGACAGGTTTTTTTAATTTTCCAAGATGACAAAATATCCTGACTTTTTGATTAAAGTAACAAGCCCTTTGGGTTCCTGTAAATGGCACAGAGCTATAATTAAATGAATTAAAACAAAGACACCTTACTTTCACTTTGTCTGAGATTTCTATAGGGCTTTTTCCGTGTCTGCATCTGCAGTACACTGTTCTCCCAGAGCCACACAGACACCACGGCGACTGGTGAGATGTGTGCCACGGTCCTTGGGGGCAGCTGAGTCTCAAGCCATAATCCCCTATGGCACGATCCGTTCTCTATCTGTTGCCCTTTATTTTTACCCCGTCTGAATAAAGTAAAAAATATGAAAGGATGGAGGACTGTCTGCTCCCATTTAAAAATAAAAAACGCCACAGGACCTTGAGAAAATGAGATTACGCATTTCTGGCGATGCAGTGATTTATATGTAATTACCTCAGCAGGCAGCATATGGCCTGGTTACAGCAGCTAAATACATTCACGTGTTTCATCATTTGATTAGTCTTGTTTCAGCACAGTCTCTGGGTGGGGTGAGTGGGTGGGGAGAGAGGCGGGGGGGGGGGGGGGGGGGGGGGGGGGGGGCGGAGTGCAGAAGGGGGCTATGGATTAGCTTTGGGGGGTGTAGTCTTGGCACAGGCCCGAGGTTCGCTAGCATGCAGACTCATCTCCCTTCAGTCTGTCACCTTGAAAATACAATTGCATCATTTTGGCTGACTTTGTGCATGTGAATCTATGTGTTCCTTTCCACTTTATGGGTTAAAGTGTTTATTTTATGCATCATAAATGTAAACATATTTTTAACCACTGACCTTGCAGATTGGAGTGGAGGCCGAAAGGCTTCCCTATCATAACGAATGTTCCTGTTTGGAAAAGAATTTCAGTAGCAAGCTTAGGGACCTTGCAAAGTCCTTTTAGCAGTTACCTCTGACTCTAAATCATGGCTCCATCTGCGTAGACAGCACCATGCCATATATACAAGCACACATCAATTATTTAGACTAAGTGCTTGTGTTGGGGTGCTCCTGGTGTTATTGCGGAAGGGTTATTCCAGTCTGTCAAGTATCTGCCGTGTTTGGAGTTCAATTAAATTACACGGCTCACCCTGGGTCTAAGGAGGGGTTACGGAAAAAAAAGTCCCCAGAAGTCTCCGTGGCAATCTGATCCATCGCAGTGCAGCGAGAGAAGAGCGAATGGAAATGTGAAAAAATGATGTCATCGTCAGAAGAAAAATGAGAGGTGTGGAAGTGGGTCAGTGGCTAATTAGGCCACGCAGTTCATCTCCGTTCAGCCCGCGTCCAGCAGATGGGAGCGGGATTGCACGTGTCGTGCGGCAGTGGGGAACGCTGGAGCCAGTGGTAACAACACACCGGATTAGCACAGATTCATTCATTATCAGCTATTAATGAGAATTAAACAGGCAAATCCCTAAAGATTACAAATGCTAGACGTTGTCTTGGGGATATGACTGAATGGGAGTATATGTAGATTTGAGGCGGAGATTTGGCAGATTTGGCAGCATTGGACAGGACCAGCAAGATAGAAAAGGACACAGTGGAGTACAAGTACTATCAGTTAGGGGTGTTCATAATTTATCAATTCAATTTTTAATTAATAAGGATTAAAATTTAAACAAAGGTATAATGACAGGCCCTGCTTATGTGGCTTTCATGTCTTCAGTATCCCTTGTGTTGTTCACTCTGTAACAGGCTGTTCCACTTCATTGAAATTTATATCCTCTGGACTCCATCTCCCATCAGTCCCTGTACCGTCTATGGTGCTCTGTGTTTTAAATTCACCAGGGCCACGTTCAATCTGAAAACGGTGTGTACCGTTTTGCTACGGTTTCCGGGTTGAACGACATGTTTCCTCGAAACGGTGTGCAACGGACTTTGATGTACGTTTTCTCTCATTTGGTGGGTGTGTCAGAGCTGTTACCCAATCAGCAGCAATGTGTAGGCCTATATAAACCCCGCCGTATTAAAAAGGCAGTGTGCACAATGGATTCAACTAAAGTGTGCACAATGGATTCAACAAATGCATCTGCTGCAGCTTGGTGTATGCAACAATTGAAGACATTATAAGACATATTTGTATCTTTTGCTATTGTATGTACCATTGTGGAGTAACACTTTCATAAACTTTTCTACACATTATTAACTTAATTTAGTTCTTAAGGGTCACTGTTCGCTAGTGTTCCAACTAACGTTAGCTAGAAACCAAATGTGGGATAATGGTCAAACCGATGTTAAAAGTGTTACGTGTATGATGGCTAACTCGATAATGCATAACGTTAATGTTTGGTTATCATGTGTTCACCAACTCAGCTAGCGTTAGTAACGTTACCCAACCCAGTATTTAAATAGAAACAGAAAAATAGCCTATCTAATAATACAGCATGTGATCCAGCAACATGAGGAAAAAAAATGGAGATTAACAGATTAATAAATACTGTTCTCAAAAGGCACTAGAAATTAGCATTTAAGTTCTGTTATTCAAACATTTTCTTCCCGGAGGGGGGGGGGCATGCCCCCAGACCCCCCTAGCACTGAAGTGTCCCCCACAGATGCCAAACCACTCCTATGCCCTTGGCCCTTTTCATTTGATTTAAAGAATTCACATTTGTACTGTTATTGTAGAATTCATTTGAATCATTCATCTTGGGTGTCGTCAAATAGTATTTCTAGGTTGATGTGCCCTTTTCTCACTTTGAGCAAAAATAAATTGACATTATGTCCTGGGCTGAGCCACGGGTCTTTACAATGTCTAGACACACCCCTGGTGTGTTATAGTATAGAGATCTTGGAGCTGGCTAGCTCACATCCAGACATGGAAAAGTGTATATATCAGCAATGTTAAATTCTCAATTTAGATTTGCTAGTGACATCACGTAAAGAAAGCTAGCAGCTCTCAACAGGTAGTGAGTAATAAAATGAGAGAATGGTCAGATATCAGGGGAAAATCATTTACACTATTGAAGTCCTAAATGATCTTGAAAAGCCATAAAATGGTCGCTAAGTCTGGAAATGTGCTAAATCCACAGAGGCAGCAAAGTCATAAAAATGGTGGAAGTGCTCTTGCTACCTGTTGGTTTTTTTACTCTTGCTCTGGCGCTAATGGACCCAGTAATGCTGGAACCTCAGGATCATTTTTTACACGCAATAAATATTCTGTATATTCTACACTATTACTCTCAATTACTCCCAGTTTAAACTCTTCTATGATGCGCCCAAAGAGTACTATAAAAATCAGTAGCTCTGTTTTAGTGGCGCTTTTTCTCATGCATAAGTAAATTGACAGCGGAGGGAAAATCAGATGGGGGAATATTTTAGCTTTCTATTAGCTGCTCGTGGCTAACGGGAAGTGGCAGTTGAGACTGTACTATCTGCCCGTTGATGGAAGGTCGTCGGGGGTGTTCAGGTTCGGGGGTGAGCCTCACAGAGGCAGGCTGGAGTCAGAGTAAACACAGTTGATTCAGTCCTAGATTCACTCACGCTCTCATAATACACACATGCCCCATAATGCACCGTTCTGCCCATGTGCTGAAGGTTTGCACACCCCTAATCTACATCTCCCAGACCGACTCACTGACAGATGGAGAGAGAGAAAGAAGTGGGGGGGTCGAAGTGTGTCACTGGGTCACTCCTTTCCGGCCTGCTTCAGGGGAGGCAGCGGACAGTGATCCTGGGTCTGCAATGAGATGTGTTTACTGTATGAACCCCTGTTTTGAACACCGCCACACACAGGCCCAATTTCAGCTGTGCTCAGCTGAAGTGCCAGAAGGCAGAGGGAGGAACTGCGAGTTGAAATACCACGGTAAAACCTCACAGCTGGGCCTCGCATTTGCAAGTCTCACATAGGTCCAGACTGTTGTTAATTCCATTTCACTAGGTGCAGGCCACACATACATTCTCTGCATGTGTTGGGGAACATCCTGTGCAACTTTTTGCACAAGAAGATCACTACAGACTCTGAGAGCCGAAGAACGTCAAGAATCTTCAGGAATGGTTCATTCTTCATCTTTATGTGCTCGAGGAGGTGCCAAAGGCATCAGTAGGTGATGTAAGACTCCAGAATATTTGGCACAGGGCCTTGAGTATATACTCTGCAGGCTTGTTGCCCGTTGGTTTCCTGCTTTCTGAAAGAACCTGAAGATTTATGGAAGCAAGAGATGGGGTCAGTGGCCTGGAACGGTGCACAGAGACAGAAATACAGACTTTATGATTTATGCTACCGTTGACGGGCTAGAGGGGACTGGTAGAGGTCCTTGCTCCTGGATTTTAGCTCTTAATCTCTATTAAATAAACAGGAAAATGCTCAATATTTATATAGGAGCCTTTTCAAACCACAAGCTTTCAACACGTAAATATAAAACAGTACGGAGATTAAATTATTCAGATGAAGGCTATATACAACAAAAAAAGAAGAGAGAGACATGTTATTTGCAAAAAAATAAAATAAATTTATAATGTTCTTTAATGGTGGAGGCTTGAGCCAGTGTTGGCCAGTTTGTGCAGGTGATATCTGTCTTCTGCTTATTCGTGGGGGTTTTTCACAGAAAAAGAAATGTGTTGAAAAATTAAGCATTTAGCTTTGTGCTGTTTTGTATATTTCGATGAATTTTGTTTAAGCTGGCCATTATTATATGATTATAGGAAATTCCAGTTTAATTTCAGCTGAAGGGACTGACCCCTGTCACCTGGCTAGATTGTGTGAGCTTGTGACCATTAAATCTGGATTATGCAAATCCAGTGTGGTTTGTATATCAGTGTGACCTGCATCACAGAAGTAAACACACATTACCCAGCACCCCCCTCTCCTCACAGCTACTAGCACTCTTTTTACATTGCCTGTATGTGAGCTGCATAGCAATACTGTCATTAAAACCAGGATGTTCAATCTGGATATGAGTACACAGAAGATTGCTCAACATCTAGCACTGTCAGAGTTATATAGATGCATTATTTGCATATACAGTACATTTGTGAAATTAGATAGTGTAGAAATTCTGACTCTTATTTTTAGACTAATATTTCATGGAAAGGCAGTGAGCATTATCTGTAATATTGAAAACAAAATGCAATTTCCCTAGCACTTATACAACATCCCCAACTTTTTGCAACGTTCTACTATTTACAGCTCTATCTCCACTGCTGATTGCCAAAAATGTTATTGCTCACTTCTAAAATAATATTTGCACAGGGCTTCTTAGTTAGCTGGGGTATCTCTATTGACATGTATTAAATATCCAATGTTTTAAAAAAATTATAAACAATAATATTATTTTCATATGTCATGGAGTTTTTGGACTTTTATTCTGTTTTTACCTCCTTTTATTAATATCCATATCTCTCTCTCTCTATGTCTCTTTCTCTCTCTCTCACACACACACACACACACACACACACACACACACACACACACACACACACACACACACACACACACACACACACACACACACACACACACACACACACACACACACACACACACACACACACACACACACACACACACACACACACACACACTCCCTCCAGCCAGATAGAAGGAGCAAAAGCATGATTTCTTCTCATTAGAGCTGTTCTCCTGGACAGAGAAACTCACACAGTGATCTCTCTAATGAGGGATTTCTTCAAGGTTTTTACTCTAGAAAAGGTTTAATTTATACAACTCTAATATGAACAGTGGAGTCAACTGGCATTTGTAACCCTGGGAGAACTGACTGAATTCTACTGACTGCACCCTCACAACTCTAATTTTTCAAATACCAAAATGACTGATTGATTAATCACTGGAATTATTTGACTTTTAGTATTTAATGACAAATTTAGTTATTCAATATGTCCTCTTTGTAGCAGTGCCTTTAGGCATACATTGATCTGCATAGTGGTAAGACTCATGACTCATACAGTGAGCACCATAATTAATTGGACAGTGACACATTTTTTGTTATTTTGGTTCTGTACTCTAGCACTTTAAGCTTGAAAGGATACAATGATGATGACTTTGAAGTGCAGACTGTCTGCTTTAATTTGAGGGTATTTTCATCCATATTGGATTAACCGTTTAGAAATGATAGAACCTTTTGTTATGGATGGATAACTTAAAGGGTCCTTCTTCTGACTTATTTATTTATCCACAGAGTTCAATAGGAAAATTTGTCAGGAGAAACAACTCTTAAAGTGATTCATCCATATCTACTGCATATCTGGCAGCAGAGTGATGGTTTGAGGCTTGTTTGATACCTCAGACCCTTGATGGCTTACAGCCAAATCGCCATTCCATACTGTTCCAGCATAATTTACAGCTAAATCTAGTCCCTCTCCCCAATTCCCATAGAGATCCATTCAAATGCAGAGAAGTTATAGTATCGCTTGTAAGAGTACCAGAGAATAAGATATCAAGAGTCTTTTGATATTGTTGGGTCACCGACATCAGGAAGTCATGGCCTGCAAAGGATATGCGACCACATATTAAAAATTATTACTTTATTCTACATTATGTGAAATTGTCCAATATTTTTTGATGCCCGAAAAAGGGAGGGACTATGTACTAAAGGTTCTATAATTTCTAAACGATTCATCCGATATGGATGAAAATATCCTCACATTAAAGCTGATAGTCTGCACTTCAACCTCATTGACGTCATTGTCATTCGTCATTGTATCCTTTCAAACTCAGTGCTAGAATACAGAACCAAAATAACAAAAAATGTGTCACTGTCCAATGAATTATGGTGCTCACTGTATATTTGCATTTTTATATTCTGAAAATTGCCCAAATTGCCCTCTAAATAATTTTTATTGCTTTTAATAGGCATGTGGGGGTCGAATGCTTTGATGCCCTTTGTATATCTAATCTAATCCCTGACATTCCACTGACATTCCTCAGCAATTTATTTTTTTAAATATGTAAATTAAAACAAATATGATTTCATTCATTTTGAACAGAAAAAAACAAAACAAATAGAAATAGCTAGATGAATGTTATTTATGAAGAAAAGAAAAGAAACTTACAATCAGAATGTTGTTTTCAGCAGGTTTGGTTGAGTGTTTAACAAATCAAGACCTCTAAATGACACATTCAGGTTATATTTATTTTCATTGCTGGTTTTCACACACATGCACACACACCTACACATGCACACTCTCTCTCTCTTACCCCTTCCCTTGAATACTGAAACTGTCTGTGCATAGTTCTGCTGCTGGTTTCTTTACACTTGGTTGAAATGTCAGAATATTGATGTTTTGCGTACTGTTGTGTTGTTCAGCGTTACAAACCAGGCACTGTGTTACACCTGTCATGTATTTCTGGAATCCCACCAATGCATTAATTCAAATAGTCTGCAGAAGCAAGGTTATCAGACCAAAGAATTGATTAACATTTTATTTAATCTGTGCCGTTGATTGATGCAATAGATCATAGATCTGAGTGCCTGAGTTCTATTCTATGATCCCTTCTTTCTTTTTTTTTATGGTGATACATTGTTGTAATGTGTAAGTACCAGTATATGTAAACATGTTACCACAGCAAGAGATGCAATAAAATAACCTGACAGCTGACTAAAACAACAAAGCAGAAATTATTTTTCACTCAATCTCAAATATACTTTGATTTTTATTTAAATTATGTATTAAATAATATAAATTAATTTATATTATTTTCAATAATATAAATTATGGAATTATGCTGTAAACAAATCAAGTCAACTAAAAATAAAGGCAACTAAAAATTATTTCCTGTTGGTGAGGCCACATATTTTCATCAACATCACATCAAATATTTTCCCTTGCAATGCAGCAAGGGAAAAATCTTCTTGAATGCCTGAGCCATCCTTGACTATCTTCTGCGGTAATATCCTGACAGCCTGCATTCATTGCATCAATCAACGGCACTTGGTTATAGGGACGGTGATCATATACTTTCCATCTCCAGTCTGTGAAGAACTCCTCATTGGGGTTCAGAAATGGAGAAAAGGGTAGCAGGAACTGCATTATGATGTGAGGCTGTGCTGCAGACCACTCTCTTACAAGAGCGGAGTGGTGGAAGGCAACATTGTCCCAGCCCACCGCAAAGATCGGCAGGTCGGGAGCCACCAGATCTCTCTCCTGGGTTGGTAGAAGTCTGTCATAAAGTGCTTCGAGGAAGGTGATGAGGTGTGCAGAATTGTAAGGGCCAATGGTGGGGATGTGGGACATTACACAATCTATTGAGATCGCAGCACACTTGGTTATGTTTCCCCCATGTTGTCCTGGGACATTGTGGCCCGCTGACCAATGATGTCCCTACCACATCTATGGACTTTGGACAAATTCCAGCTTCATCAACATAGATGGACATATGAGGAGCAGCATTGGCTTCAAGCTCCATTATTCTCTGAGAAAAATAAAAATATATTGTTAGATATTCCAGCCATGGTCCCTGCATTGTAATATTGTAAGGAGAAGTTGTTGTGATGACACGTTTTCTGAAAGTGTACCTCATATTCTCAAAACTCTAAACACAAAACACACACAAAATGCTAAATACCACAAATCTCTTGCAAAATTAAACTTTGCTTTCAAAACTATGTTATGTCTTCTCAAAATGGAATTGTGTGTTCAAATGACACAGACCATCATATGAATAGATATTTCTAAGCACCAATTGCACACTAATGTGCTCAATGGAAAACACTACTATTAATATCTTATCACTAGGCTTAGGCCTTTTGCATTTTTCAGTGTTACACTTACTACATACGTACAGTAGCCTGGAGTAAATTATTATGTTTTTATACTCAAATTTGAAACAAACACACAAATACAGGAACAGAAATATATATTTTATTTTTTGTCCCCAAAATATCGTATACATCTCAGCAAACACAGTTGAATGTGTATAGTGTTACTGTATGCATAGAGAACAAACAATAGAAAACAAAATAGGCCTTTTGTATATTGTAAAGAAAAATTAAATTTAGGCTGCATCCTCTCTTTGGTTTCAGTCTGGCCACAAGACCTCATCAATATCCAAGCAATGTCCTCCCTGGCCAAGCAGCGGGGAAAGCATCACCTGGCATGACGAATCCAGCCCTGATATGCTTCTACAGCTATATCGCCACATTTCTCCTCCATTGCATGTAGAAGGGGTATGCGCGCATTTGGATTGCGCTCATAGACCTTCCAATGCCAAGCTGAAAAACTCTTCAATTGGATTCAGAAATGGTGAATAGGGTGGCAGATAAACAACAGTAAATTGTGGATGTTCGATGAACCAGTTGCGGACCAGAGCAGCCCAGTGGAAACTTACATTGTCCCAGATGACAACGTACCTGGGCTGCTCTGGGCCATCAATCTAGTCTGGTGGAATGATGATATTGTGTAGTCTGTCCAGGAATGTCATGAGATGGGCAGTGTTTAGGGGCCAAGGGTGGCATGGTGATGGAGGACGCCGTGGGGGTTTATGGCTGCGCACATGGTGATATTTCCCCCGCGCTGGCCAGGGACTTCAACAATGGCACGCTGGCCAATGATGTTCCTTCCCCTTTGCCTTCTTTTTGCCAGGTTGAAGCCCACTTCTTCAATAAAGATGAACACATGTGGTATTGCAGCTGCATTTAGCTCAAGAACTCTCTGAAACAGACAACAGGACAAAACAGAAATAGATCTAGAGCAGTCAATATTGTGAAGTACAAAACATTAGATTACAATACAGTAATGCGTCTAATCAGTCCTGATAGGATGCAATCAATTGTGGGAATATATAGGACTTACTTGCACGTAGTCATAACGTAATTCTTTTACTCTTTCCGAGTTTCTCTCAAATGGCACCCTGTAGACCTGCTTCATCCTAAGGTGGTTTCGCCAGAGGACACGGTCCAGTGTGGATAAACTCACATTGTCAATGTTATGGAAAATACCATGATCTTCAATGATCCGACATTGGATTTTGGCGGTAGATTTCTTACCTATTCTCATTTCTGAAAGTCCGGATGACTGAAGCCACAGTTAAGCAACTCAGATTGGGCTGGACTCTCTGCCCAGCCTCCTTCATTGTAAGACCATGGTTGGCCACGTAGTCAACCAAAGTGGCCCGAATCTCATCAGAGATAGTTGCTCTCATTGGTCTTGCTCTTCCTCGTCCTTGTCCTCGTCCTCCTCCTCCTCTCATTCTCAGTCCTCTTGCTCCACCTCTCTCTGCAATATTGGCATCCATTGTTTTCCAAAACAGGAGAGCTCAACTTCGGCCCTTTTATTGCTGAAGCTCCGATTGCTAAGTGAACAACTACTATAAGCAACAGGTGTTTGCCAATGTGAGGATTTGTGTGGTTAATTGATCATTTACGTTTAGCATTCTGAATTAGTGATGGGCAGTTTGGCTCTTTTTTCTGAGTCGGCTCTTTCCGTTCCGTTCGGTTTGAAGAGTCGGGTCGAAGTCGGAGTTGCGAGTTTTTGGTACTTCCGGTTAAAGGGTTAGTTCAGAATTTTGGACATAATGTCTCAATTACGACTTACCCATGATGTAGTTGATTGATGGAAACCATTTTCAGATAATTCCATACTGTCCCTTCTTTTTGACATACACACATTGCTAATGCTAGCGCAACTCGTAGGAAACTAGTAACATCCAATACCAAACGCACTTAAACACTCCACAGTGCACCCAAAGCAAATAAAATACGACGACAGTCTATCTGGGTTATTTTCAGTGATTATACCATAATTTTTCAAGTCAAACTATCGTTGAATCCTTTACTTTGTGCTCACCTAAATTCTCAGTGGAAGTACGGCGTTAGTTTAGTAGCTAGGTAACGTAAAATAGCCTATAGCTCTGCCGGCCAAAAACAATAGAAAGAACGTGTGAAAGAATCAGACTCGTTGTTTGTTAGCTAACATTCAGGTAAGATGGTGTTTCGGTGTGTATTTCAAGGTTGTTCAAATCATGCAAAAGAAAATGGGCACCACAAAGTTTTCACCAATTTCCAGTGGAAGATCAACAAAGAAAACAGCTGTGGCTTCTTGCTGCTCGCATGGATGTCACCAATTGAGACTCTAAAAAAGTTTGTAGTGACCATTTCACGGAGGATGACTATGTGAAAATCAAAAAAGGATGGGCGGGACACCCTCTACTGAAGGAGACTGCTGTGCCATCACCTGTTTTTCTTCATTCACCGAAAACAACTGACGAGCAGGTAACTAATAAATGATTGCATGCGTGATCTATCTATTCAGCTAGCTAGCTAGCTAGTTGCCACGATTGGGAAGTCATGGAAGTGGTCAAACTTTTCCTGCAAATTGGTAGCCAGTGTGCTTGCTTGTATATGCTGTGTTTAGCTGACTTGTTGTCTACCAAATATGTAACTTTACGGCAAAATGGATTGTGTCGGCAACTGTGGAGTACAGCAGATAGCCTACAGGCAGATACCCTGGCTAATCTACAGCTAGCTCCGCCGCTGTACTTCCACTGAGAATTTAGGTGAGCACAAAGTAAAGGATTCAACGATAGTTTGACTTGAAAAATGAAGGCATAATCACTGAAAATAACCCCGATAGACTATCGTCGTATTTTATTTGCTTTGGGTGCACCTTGGAGTGTTTAAGTGCGTTTGGTAGTGGATGCTACTAGTTTCCTACGAGTTGCGCTAGCATTAGCAATGTGTGTATGTCCAAAAGAAGGGACAGCATGGAATTATCTGAAAGTGGTTTCCATCAATCAACTACATCATGGGTAAGTCGTAATTGAGACATTATGTCCAAAATTCAGAACTAACCCTAAAACTGTTGCCTTTGGCTTGCTCTTGTGGGGGGTTTAGGCTGGGTTTTGCTGTGAAGTGCATTGTGACAACTTGTTGTGAAATGCGCTATATAAATATTGATTGATTGATTGATTGAATACAGTAGGCTACCGTTTGTTTGTTTGATTCTTTCGAACTACCCACACAGTGTGGAACTACCCGAGCCGCATCTTTTTCTCCTGTGGCGCGAGCCGGAATTTGAAGCCGTTTCAAACGGCAGTGTCTAGCTGGTAGCAAATGAAGTTAGTAAACTAGCTTTGATATTTTATTCAGACCCAAATCACCCGATTGACTTTCCCATCTCCGTTATTCTAGCAGAAGTTTAAAATAACGCTGTCGGTATATTGATTGTAGCTAACGTTAGATATTAGACTATGTTGCCTAAGAATAGACATTGAATGCTTAGGCTATATTTGCATAGGCTATATCCATTTTATCAGTCCATGCAAATATACATTTTATTTTATCAGATCCTAGAATCCAGTAGCCTACTGAAAATGTGGTGGATGGATGGTGAGAGAGAGCCAGCCAAATCCGACGAACAAGCCAGATTTTGATGCGCGTGTGTGTCGGCTACAGGAGCCTGTTTCGTTTATTAGTTTTAAATATGTAGTATTTGGTAAAGATTTATTTGGACACCATAAAATGTTTATTTGAACCATTAGGCTATTTATTTATTTATTCTATTATACAAAATTGTAGCCTATTTATCTGTTCACTGTTGCTGGTCAAGATTTCTAAAATACAAATGTCACCACTTTAAATAAGAAGTAGCCTATTTGTTGTCATTTGCTGAACACAATCGCATATTAATTCTGCAATTCGGTTGCAAACAGCCACATGCAATAATTTTGTAATAAAAAAGGCTATTAAAGTGTTGGCGTCTCGGAATATAATTAGCTATAACAGAATACCTTCGTCAAGGTTTCTGGTTGATCCACACTGAGTAGCTAGGCTAAACCCGATTATTAATGGTCTAGACTACAGCATTTGCTCTCTGTTAAAACTCGAAAGGACTTTGGTTTGTGTTACGGCTCTGGAGCCGTGGAATATTGCCGCGGCTCAGGGCTCTGAGTCGAGTTGATTTCGTGCTGATGAGTTGGGTAGTAGGCAACTGTAGGTACATCTTTTATCCGTTAGCAGTAGCCTAGTAATAATCACTTTGGACTGACCTGGGGGCGATTATCTAATTCACAAAAATGTATGCAATATTGTTAGATCAAATTAAAATGTTTCCTTAAATTATTATAAAACAGATATTCGTGCCACCTATTTTGTTGGGCGCATCACTACTGCTGCTCAACCTAGGTTCTAACTCGTGACACTGGCTCCCGTCTGTAGTAGAAAGCAGGCAGTGTCAGTGTCAGAGCAATGGGTAAGCACGATTCCCTCGACCTGGCGAGTCGAGTCAGACGACTCAGCATAGAGTCGTTCAAAAATACCGATTCATTTGCAAACTGCACATCACTATTCTGAATGGCAGTGTTTTCCATGTGAACACAAGAGATTTTATCTATGAAAATTGTGCCAAATGTAGATAATTGTGTGTAGCGTTTTGCAAAAAGTGTGATTTAAAATTGCAAACTGAGTGCAAAGCAGGTAATGTGCTTGTATTTCTGCAGACTTGGTTTGGGGGGGTGGGTACTATAAGGGGTTTTCCTGTGTCCTGAGACACAGAATATTATGGAGGACCGGGGGCGATAGACGGGGTCTCTCAAAGTGTCCACACGTGACACCACAAAACGGAATATATTCCGTATGGGAAAGGGAACAGAGAAAACACAAAAGACGAGAACAGAAGACAGTCCCTCCCTCTCAGACAGAGATATAAGGGAAGAGACTGGAAAACGTAAAGGTCACCCCGACAAAAGGACGAGGAACTCATAACTTCGAGTAAATAAACAAACAAGCGATAGGCTTATAGATCTCCAAATAAAAGGAAACTAAATAACTGAGAGTAACCCTAAAACTAAGGGTGAGCAGCACTCGTATGCTTGAGTGTAGGAAAAAAGAAAAAGATACGGACAGGTAGCTGGAAAAGCAGAACCTCTCTAGCTCAGTGGTGACGAGCTAGACCGATGAGAGGAACTGACTAGAGCAGAAAAATAAGGGAAAAGAAGATCTAAAGATCTACCCTAAGTACTAACTTTCTACGGGACCTTCCTGCTTTCACTTATTTGAAACAAGCCAAAACAGTCTCCCAGTCCTATACCTTACCGGCTACCTGAAATACAAGATAACATGGAAGCGCCGGAACAGGAAGACGCAGAGTTTAAATAGGCAGCGGAAGAGCCGAACAGGTGCAATCGCTGAGTAGCGAGATGAAAGGAAAACCCGACACGGACAATGAAACAGAAAAAAGACGTCCTGAAGGCGCTTAAAGGGGACGAGAGTTTAAAAAGGAAAAAAAGCCTGCGGACTATGACAGGTACATGAGTTTCAGATTTCAGTGATTGTTTACACACTCAAGTTCCAGTTTAATGTGTGTAAACAATTGAGAAAAACTGTAGTACGAACCAGAAATGCAGCGACCGAAATTCCTATACCTTACCGACTTCGTCTGTCAACATAGCAAAGACAATATCGAAGTGTCGGAAATGCGGAAGTCCTGGGCTATTTATAGCCGGCAGGAAACGCAAAACGGGTGTAGGGAATAATTATCGGGTAAGCTAGAAACACCGGAACAGAGGCGGAAAAAATCAGTAACCAGCAAATAACCATGACACGACCTCTCTCTGCAATATTGGCATCCATTGTTCTCCAAAACAGGAGAGCTCAACTTCGGCCCTTTTATTGCTGAAGCTCTGATTGCTAAGTGAACAATTACTATAAGCAACAGGTGTTTGTCCATGTGAGGATTCGTGTGGTTAATTGATCATTTAGGTTTAGCATTCTGAATGGCAGTGTTTTCCATATGAGCACAAGAGATTTTATCTATGAAAATTGTGGCAAATATAGATAATTGTGTGTAGTGTTTTGCAAAAAGTGTGATTTAAAATTGCAAACTGAGTGCAAAACAGGAAATGTGCTTGTATTTCTGCAGACTTGGTTTGGGGGGTAGGTACATGAGTTTCAGATTTCAGTGATTGTGCCTCAAGTTCCAGTTTGAGTGTGTAAACAATTGAGAAAAACTGTAAGAAACATGTTGTGCAGTACTGTAATACAGTGAATTACAGAATATGGTCACTTACCTATTCTCATTTCTCAATATCCAAATTATTGATGCCACAGTCGATCTGTTCAGATTGGGTTGCACCCTCTGCTCAGCTTCTCTCATTGTAAGACCATGATTTATGACATGGTCTATACAATTGTGGCCCTATAATTTCACTGGACACTTCTGTCCTGTGCCTACTGTTGTCTGCTGTGACCAAATCATGTCAGTTTTGTCTGGCAGGACTTACTTAATTGATTTTTGTGTCATGTGATGAGACTTGTGTTTACTGTTTTGCAAAAAGTGTGATTTAAAATTGCAAACTGAGTGCAAAGCAGGAAATGTGCTTGTATTTCTGCAGACTTGGCTTGGGGGGTAGGTACACGAGTTTCAGATTTCAGTGATTGTGCCTCAAGTTCCAGTTTGAGTGTGTAAACAATTGAGAAAAACTGTAAGAAACATGTTGTGCAGTACTGTATTACAGTGAATTACAGAATATGGTCACTTACCTATTCTCATTTCTCAATATCCAAATTATTGATGCCACAATCGATCTGTTCAGATTGGGTTGCACCCTCTGCCCAGCTTCTCTCATTGTAAGACCATGATTTATGACATGGTCTATACAATTGTGGCCGTAATTTCACTGGACACTTCTGTCCTGTGCCTACTGTTGTCTGCTGTGACCAAATCATGTCAGTTTTGTCTGGCAGGACTTAATTGATTTTTGTGTCATGTGATGAGACTTGTGTTTACTGTTTTGCAAAAATGTGTTAGTCAGTTACATTTTGTGTGAAAGCAGCCTGAAATGACTAACTGTTTTGCAAAAAATGTTGGTTTTCTGTCGATTTAGGTTTAGGTGTTGACATTGTGAACCACTGTTTCATTCATATGGTGTAATCAATAGGAAAAACTGTAACATGTGTTACTTCATCCTTATTGTAATATGAAAGCAATGGTGATATTTTTCAGAATTTGTATGGTGTATCTATTTCTTTCCAAGTATATATTGTGGGGTTATGGAAAAACATGAACATTGTGTAACCCCACTGCTGCTGAGATTACAGCACCCTTGAGATGTATGTGGGTGGGTGTGCTTTTGCATGTGTGTGTCTGTATGTGAGCATGTATGCATATGCAATTGAGTGTGTGTATGTGTCCATGATGTGAGTGTGTGGACCTGTTTATGTGTGTGCGTGCGCGGATAGGTGTGTGCCTCTGCATGTGCAGATTCTGGGCTAAGCTTTATACCAATTTTGTACTAATTACACATTCATTGCGTCTCCTACTGGAGATTAACAGGGAAGACAGAGTGCAAACCCTGCTCAAACTGACAGACCACTGTTTTTTTCAATCAACCTTTTCGTAAAGAGGACCCACATTCTAAAACGCTACTTTGAGGAGTAACCATCCAGGGGAAAAAGTAACTCATTCCAATTTCATGCAAGGATGTCAACCTTCGAAACTGGTCTTGGAATTATCCTCTAACTATGAACAGCACTTTCCTGTTAGTCATCTCCTGTAAACAAAATTTAAACCTGTACCATCAAGTTGTCCAGGGAGCTCATTAAAAAAGGATTACCTTTAATCTGTATGAAGATACAAATATTTCCCTATTTAAATATTCATTCATATGCAGTATTATAGCACATGCATTAATGTTTGTTCATGCAAAACACAGTGGAGAAAAATTAAGATATCTTTTGATTTTCCTAAGCTATAGATAGGCAGCGGTTAATGTTTAAGGTTTGAAGACATACTGAGGACATGCAGTGTTGTCCCTCTGGAAAGCCTATTGTAAACACATGGAGAGGTGACAAGGTAAGGCTGCTTTGTGGAGTGAAACAAAAGTTCCTCCTCCAAAAATAATTCCAGCATTTCATTATAATGTGGCAAAGTCCTGTCATCCGCAAAATGCTTTTCCTGATACAAAAGATCATAAAATAGTATACTGCTCAACTTTGCAGCATGCTACAGTATTTATGGAGAAGCTATATAGCTCGCCAAAATATTTCTCCAAAATATTGGTTTGCTATGTTTTTATATCTATATGATCGGATATGGACAGGTCTTCTTGCCTTTGCCAAGAACTAATTTATTCACTGTTCTATATTTAATAGAACTATAACTAGAAGCAGTGCTAACAACAGGAGGATCTGGTGTCCTGTCAAATTCCTATAAAATTTGCTGTCTATGTCTGGCCACCTTTAACATCCCCCTGCATCTAATTGGCTAAAGAAATCCTTTAAATTACCTACGCTTTGCTTCCCAGGCTGTCACAGAGTTCTCAGGTGGCCTGCCTAAAATAAAATGAGAGATTGGAGATTGGTTCCATTATGCCAAATCCGGTGAGTTTTGAGCAATCAGCACATGGGATCACAGGAGAAGAAAATACAGAAGAAGAATACACAAGCAAACGACAGAGTGCTTACTTACCATAGGCGTTTACCCCCATTACAATGATAATAGTGGTAATAAACCACTAGAGCAAAACTCAAATGGTAACACTTCCTTTGAACATCATTGAGATTAATGTGTGGAGAGGGAGGCGGGCAAGGCCTGGCTGTAAGCCTTTGCTGAAGGGTAATTTCTACGCTGGTTAAATATGCAGGAAAACAGAGGGTGAGGAGAATTCAATGAATGTTCCTGCGCCTGGCCTTGGAGCTGAATGGAATTCTTAATGAGAACACAACTGTAAACAACACCTGAATCACCACACGGGAATCCTAGCCTCCTCGCCAAGGACTCCACCCCACCCTAATCAGCATTGGAAAATAGAGGACAAAAGGTCTGAGACTGTATATGAAAGCATCAGTTGTAATCAGTTGTTGTGTGGCTGCTGGGAGTAACTTGTATTTATTTATTATTTTTTTGTCGGCTGGTTGCAATATCACGTATGACATCATAAATAAAACTTAAGCATGTCTCATCCATCCCCAGGCTGATCATTTCTGTTTATTAGATTACCTGGCAAGAGAGGCCGGGGACATGCTTGGATTGCACGATGATAAATTAAATTGCCTTAAAGATATGCTGCATGTAGACTAAACCACATGAATTCACCCTGCCACACTGCACTGAACAATTCCTTTGTTTTATTTTTGAAAAAAAACTGTTATACATTCTTAAAAAGCCGTCCAACAAGACTGATAACACATGAGACATGGGTCAAAATGATGATAATAATTGAAAATTATTTAACTTGTATTTTGCATATTATCTTGAAAATATATGGGTGATTTGTTTCATTGGGCAACTTAAAATTGTAGTCAATATGAGGACAGAAATAAACATTGAAAAAAAAATATATATATAGCTGTAATGCCCCCTACTGTCTAAACTAAACACACACACACGCATCCTAACTTACAACACACATTTTATGTAGGTCAATAATATATAAATCTGTGTTCTGCTATTAAAACAACAAAAAATAAAGCAAAGCTGAATGCATAACTGTTATAATAGTAGCCTAAAAACGATTTAATTAATTAGGCCTATCTCTAATTACTTATTTATTATTCATTTATATAAAAATGTATCAGGAATGTTTAAAATATGTCTAAGTAAGATGTGCAAGAACTGACTTCTTTTTAAAGAAGTCCCTGAGAGTTTCACAGAATGTTATCACTCTATATACGGTCAAAATGAACCATTAAGTCTTGAGACCATTTGGGGCTGTCCACAGACACACAAAAACAGTAGGGGGCAGAAAAGCAGTTTTTCACACGTAATATGGTATAGAAACCTAGTCTACTGCTGAGAAGAGCATAAATGATTCTCAAATAAAGGTCCAAAAACCATGCATTATATATTACAGGCTAACTATGTAGCTACACATTTATCTGTTTAATGCAGTTTTGCTGCTTTATTTACAGTCATCTGTTTAGAGCGAGCGATCTGCAGACCCAGACGATGTAAAAGTCTAAAACCCACAAAATGAAAGCATGATACGTGCACATCCCATGAAAAAAAATTATTTACTTTATTGACTATTTTCCCCTCCATTTGAATTTATAGGCTGTTTTTCTTAGGTTTTTCTTTAATTCACCGTCATCGTCTTCACTTCATCATTAACGTTCACCAGCCCATTGTGTTTGTTAGGACTGTTCATCAAAGTACCATAAGGCTGCCATTATTACAAACCTCTGTACAAGCACTGAGGCGATGGGGTTAACTATGACATCTGTGCCTCACAAACTAAGCATGTTCTGTTCCTCTCACAAAGCAACCAACCCCAAAGACATAGGAAGATCAGTGAGACATGGTTAGCAGGTCACCAACAATGTATCTTTATTGATTTTTTTTTCACCAGCATGCATCTATGCGGCAATGAATTTGAAGCTGTTCACACAAAGGCCGCATAATGCTCTTTTTTTTCTGTGAGGGAGGCTCACAACGTTTTTCCATCAAACAAAGCAGAAGTGAATCAACAGCACAACCCTGTGGTGAGCTAAGCACACTTCTGGTAACAAACTGTACTACTTTATCTACATTCTCCCTGTCACTGGGGCAGCTGTTGAGATACATTATGGAAAAATAATATACTGCAGTATATTGTAAATAATTAAATATATCAAAATTATCTTCACAATATATTTAAAATATTCTGCAGTATATTACATTTCCATAAGGGTGTAAGTAGCTTCGAATTCCTTGGCATGCAAATTCCCAGCGACATAACGTGGGCCTCTAACATTAGTTTAGCACCAGGTACGGTTATAACAGCAGTATTATTATAAACAAAGCACAACAGCATCTCTATTTTCTCAGGAGAGTCAGAAAATTTGAATA